>BQNB010120831.1:2467-20564 GCA_026074375.1 Tanacetum coccineum | reverse complement strand
AGGTGGTGCTTAGGTGTATTTCTTGCTTGAACAAAGATTCTTCATTCTTCTGATCTATTAACCCTTACGGTGAGTTCATAGCCTCGCCTTTATAAACTTTAAATATTTTCTTAAATCCCGCGAGGGAGATACATGCTACTTTATCAAATTGAACACAAGTTGTTTTACCTGTATGCTGGACCCGAATATTTACCTAGATTGCATTGAGTACCTCTTGTCAAAAGACCTCAATCGTGAACCATCAACTACCTATAATAGGTAGCCGCTGTTACAATTAATAGATCTATGGGCTTGACAACCCGGTTTGGTGTTTGGGGATTTTTCTCGTGTGGGAACCCCAATGTTCGGACATATTGTATTCGAGATGTGTAGTAGGTATATGACAAGATACCTAACCTAGGGGCATTATTATTATTGAATGATCTAAAATGATCTATATTTGGTCCATGGGATCATTGTCACGAGCTTAATGCAATATTTCTGAAATGGCTTGTATAATCAACAAGTTTATCATTAAATCAATATTTATGCTTGTGTTCTAACCTATTCATATAAACTTTATGAATTCACTCAATGTTTTTGTTGAATTTTTAGCATGTTTGATCTCACGTGATTATGCTTGTGCTTGCTTGGATGGGAGTATGGCGTGGATATCAAAAGATTTAAAGACTCAGTTTACTTTCACATTCGATAAAATTTTACTATATGCAATGCGTTATGTTTAAACTCTTATGACTTTTGTTAAAAGTAAATTATTGGGACGTGTGTAACTCTGATCTTTTATTAAATTGAATGTGACATTTTATTAAACGTCTATTTTGAGGTCGTTTTCTGTAACTTGTGTGTATGAACAATGAAGTAGCACCCCAAGTGGTATTCCGTTGCGTTGTTGAAATTTTGGGGGTGTTATAGATTGGTACCAGAGCACTGGTTATAGAGAACTAGGTTGTTTTCAAAACATGGACTATAACCGTTTTTGAGGCATTTCCCACTATAAGGTTCATCGTTTGTTTATTATCCTTAAAAAAAGGACGTAAGGTAAATTGCATATTAAACGTCCTTAAAGTTTGGTTAAAATTGCCATGTTTCGTCCCAAACGTTTACGATAGTGCAATGATAGTATTTGTAGGCGTAAAATTTTGGGAAAGTATCGTCCATGTGAGGAAACATTTAGGGAAACCTTTAGTGCAAATATCGTCCCCGCAGGGACGATATTTGCACCAAAGGTTTCCCCACAGACGATCCTTGAAACATTGTAACGTTGAGCCGAATTCTGCAATTTGACCAAACTTTTAAGGACGCATTTATGCAATTTACTCTTTAAAACAAAATGCTATACTTTAGTATAAAATCATGACTTGATTACGTGTATGATACCAAAATATATCGTTTGTCCTTGCATCTGTCATATACTTGCATCGAAAGTAATTAACAAAGCAGCGAAAGTAACTAATGAACGCAACTGTATTCTAATAAATCGCTAATCCATGCATGTATCATATACTTGCATCTAATTGGAATATACTAATCAACGTACTACGCATCTAGTAAAAATTATATATATAATCAATAGAGAAGGGTTGACTTACTGTATCCTAAGCACTGTAGCTACAGTGCTGGGTAAAAAAAAAACCCAAAAAATTTAGCCCAAAAATTTGGGCCGGCCCAATTAGTTTTTTTTTTTTTTTAAATTTGTTGGCACAAAATAGGAAGGAAAAAAATGTTACAAAAGTACCGACGCATTCAGATAAAAAAAAATACCCGTGATAACATTTTCGAATTGACTTAAACAGTGTCATTTTACACCATGAGACAAAAAAAAATTCGCAAAAAAAATAAAATAATATAAAATAATAAAAAAATAATAATTTTAACGGTCCCACGCAAACAACGCGTTTAAGGACCTAAAAAATACTACTAAACACAATTATATATATAATCAATAGGAGTGAAGGGTTGAATTACTGTTCATCCTAATGCACTATGGTATGCTACAGTGCTACTAGATTGGCTGGGGTCAAAGAAAGCCCAAAAATTTGGGCCGCGCGCCAATTCGTTTTTTTTTTTTTTTTTTAAATTGTTGGCACAAAATAGGAAGGAAACAAAATGTGACAGAAGTACCGGACGCATGCAGATAAAAAAATACCCGATGGAAACATTTCCGAATTGACTTAATACAGTGTCAATTTTACACATTGAGACAAAAAAAAATCGCCAAAAAAATAAAATAATATAAAATATTAAAAAAAAATATAAATTTTTACGCACGCAAAACGCGTCTAAGACATAAAAAAATATCTTACTAAACACGATACTAGAAAAAGTAAAACCCGCACTATTAGATTATTGAGAGCCGACAAAATAAACTCGCACAAAAATTAAAGGGAAAAAAAAAAAGAATTAATGTACCACGCAAAACAACGCACGCGAAATAAATTAACGCATCCGCACGTAACGTGCAGGAAAAAATAAACCTTAACTAGTAAACATAAAAAAAACAGCGAGCAGAAAAAAAAAAATTAAAAATAAATAAATAAATAAATTTAACGCCCTACAATAACGCGCAAAATTAACGTCCGCAGCAACGCGCAGATATGTTTGCTTGTTATTGAATCATTGCATCTAATTAACGTCCGCATCCGGATAATTAAAGAGACGATGCGTCATTTATGTTGCTAGAAAGATTAGAGTTTAGTATTTTTATTTTTAGTTCAAATGGTGATTTTTTTTCCTTACCTATGCGTATACTAGTTTTAATGTCCGTGCACGCACGGGGCTTAGACATTATGTTTTTTTTTAAATATATGTATAATTTTTATTTTTTCCGTTTTATAAGTTATAAATGTATAGAGTTTATCGAAAATCATATTATGAATAGAATAGATTTATAAAATCTTTTATATATTATATGAACTTGAGGATAATTAGTAATTTTTTTCATTTAATTTACCTGTTTTCTGACTCGACATTATAAGCCGACTAATACCAGCGAAACTACCCTTTTAGGTAGCCCAAAGTCGGCTCAAGTGAACCTTCGAAGTCACAAAAGGATTAATTTTCTCCTCGTTATATTCGAACCATTGACCTCCATGTAGTTGATATTGTATATGTTTAATGATTATAGTTCACACTTTCCCAAATTTACTCTTTTTTTTTTTTTTAAATGCATGTTTTGTGTTAGCTTTATTTACTTAGGATTAATGGTCATACTTTGTGTTTAAAAACCAGTAAAATTTTAGCTTCACAATTGAATTAAAAAGCATCCAAGTTGATTTATCAAAAAGTCAATTATCCATGATATAAAGAAATCTAAAAAAACTCAAATAATTATTTTGTTTTGGTGTCGATATATGGTTTTGGTCAAACAAAGATTTATCGATTGTAAATCTTAATTAATATAAAAATGTAAAAAGAGTTATACTCATTTTTTTCCCGTCACCACTACTTTTTTAAGATTTAAAAGCGGCCGAGATTGTTGTATTATGTTTATAGGCATACAACATGTCAATGAATAAAACTATTTGAAATTTTTAAGGATTAGAAATTTTAGGTAATTTTAAACATGAAGAAAAAAAATTTGCAATTTTTTCCATACCTATCAATTAATAGCTAGAAAATTTTTTTCTTTATTTATGTATTCTTTATGTGTTTTTTGGTGTTTTTTCTATTTGGATTTTACAACTATAATTTCAAGGCCGCTAATCAAACAGTCACCTAAAAGTTTTCGGGTTAGATTTGGTGATGTGCTTATTTTACTGTTAAATTTGTTTGGAAGTAGAATATTTATTTACGTTTGTTGTATTTTATAATTACTGAAGCTCTAGGGGAATAATGTTTAAGGGGTTATTTGTTTATTTTTTAAAGTTATAATAAAATTTGTAAATTTATAAATTTACACTTAACTCTATACAATTTAATTAAAATTAAAAACCACTAAAGTTTTATTAATAATATTCATAGAATATAGAAAACTAAAAAAACTCAAATAATTATTATGTTTTGTGCATATAATATGTTTTGGTCAAACAAAGATTTACCGATTGTAAATCTTCATTCATATAAAAATGTACTAAAAGAGTTTTACTCTTTTTTCCGTCACCAACACTTTTTAAAAATATAAAAGTGGCCTAGATTGTTGTATATGAGCATTGTTTTTCTTTCATATCACTAACTACATTTGACCTTATGCTACTCTTTAGACGTGAAATGAAACAAATGTATCATTTCTCACATTAAATTTAAATGTGGAATCTAAGAGTTTGTAGAATAAATAGCAACTCTTTCTTGTCGTAAAATGAACATTATAGATACATTTGTTCAAACAAAAAGAAATCGTAAAGCTAAATAAAAGTAGCAAAACATATGTTATTTGATGGGCAGAGGAACTCGACAAGGTAGAAGAGGCAGTTGATGGTGTGGCAGATCGAGTGGAAGAGATCGCAGAGAAGGTAGAAGAGTTTGTTGGAGACATTGCCGATGATCTTCCGGAAGGTAGCCAACTTAGACAAACATTGGAAAAGGTCGAAATGGTTGCAGATACCATTGGAAAAGATGCTAAAATGGTATCGGATATTGTCGACAAGGTAAACTTGAAATTTTTCTGAGTTTTTCCCCGCACACAAAAGGTTTTTTTTTTTTTGCTTTCATTAATCTAAGAAGCATATATGTATGACCCATATATGTATGATATAAAGCTTTTCCTGCATGAAAATAATTTTTTTATCCATAAAAGTATATGTATCATGTGTTGTAGCACATTTTTTTTGAACTCGAAGTATATACTAGATAGCTGAGAATCATATATTACGACTTGACCCATATATAAATGCATCATAGATTTGATACTATCTAAACAATATAATATCAAATCTAGTTTCCCAATATATCGAAAATATACAAGTATTTTTAAAGGAACAAGTTGCTTTGCAAGTGGAGTATGTAGCACTAAATAATTGGGTACGAATAAAGTGTCTTTGTAAATTTAGGTTAAATGCGATGCATTTAGATATAAATTGATTATAGAATATCTTCCTACATGCAGTCAACACCTTCGTTATCTCTTTATTTATGGAGAAATAAATTATCTTATATAGTTCACTGAACATGTGATACTTAACACTAACATGACCTGATATGTTGTGGTGAATAATCTTGCGGATGGATGAAATGGAAGCAAAATTGGAGACTATTCTTGATAAAGCGAATGAGAAGAAGACTATCAAAAAAGTAGAGCCACAATAATCGAATACTAAAGTATGCGATTACATTTGAGCCAATTCGATAAAGAAAGATTGATATCTTAGGGACAAGTTGTGACGTAGTTGTTCTTCGGTCATGCTTTCATTTATACTTCTATATATTTTTAATCGATATAATCTTCCTTTTTGGGTCTAGAATTGTCAGATTTATATATCTTATATCGCTAGAGATATTTGTATAATTAGTCATGTTATAATAATACAAAGTAGGGTTGATTATGGTGTGACTCTCAAACTTCGACACAATTTACGATTGGCTCTTAAACGTATTTTAAAAGGGTGCTATTATTAGTAACCCTTGACCCAAAAAAAGGACACATGATTCGTATTTTTGATTCCTTGTGTCCCCGAGTTTACAGTACAACATAATTTTTTAACAGTTTTTGTTTCGTAATTTTTGACAGTTTAATGTTTTTGACTTATTAAACTTTATTATTTTTGTTACGCACTTTCAGTTTCACAGTTTTATAATATAAACAAAATTAAAAAAATTAAAAAAAAAAAAACCGAAAAATATAAAGGGTATGAATAACTTTTTAGGGAGGTCTTTGTATCCTATCCCCTTTTAAAATGATTAAAAATACCTAGTTTTATATTTGCTTTTGTTAGACAATGATAAAACCCTGTTTGTATCACTTTATTATTGAGCACGATATATAGGAGATTACATATGAAACCCTAGCGGACCCAAAGCCCACAAATCGAGCTTGAGCCTATTTATCCTCTAATACTCCCTCGCAGTCCGAGCGACGAAATCGCTAAAGCTCGGACTGAGTAGTAAACTAGAAAACAAAAACATTAACCTAATAAAAACAAAAAATTAATTAAAAAAACGAAACGGCTCGTGACCTAAGCACGAACAACGGATTGTGTGAATTTTTAACCTTAGCACAAATCACCAACACAAATCACGGGATAATTCAAAGTATCCCTATAACAGAGAATAATTCAAAGTATTCTCTAAAAAAAAAAAAAAAAAACTTAAAAAAGAAGTAAACAATTTAAAAAGTAAACAAGAGCACTTTTGAAACTTCGAGATCTTTTTCTCAACATCATCATTGCCTTGCCAAGAACAACTTTCTTTCCATTGCCTTGAGTGATGTCACCATCAATTAATTTATGTCTGAACAAGCAAATTTTTTTTTACCAACATAAAAAAAAGGCTAGTCTCAATGAACACACCAATATTAAACAACATCGCAATGCTTTCATTCTTTTTGGGTTCAGTTGATGGGATCATATAGATCCAGGTTTATTGTGACTTTGGTAGACTGCTGCTTAATTGATGCGAAACGAGAATGAAGATTTGTTATGGTTGTGTGATTTGTTTTTAGGATTTGATAGTGGAGATAGCAAAATAATTTGTTATTTTAGGGTTTGACTGGGTAGTTTAAAGGAGGCGGCTCTACGCAGCCACCTAGGTCTGAGGATCAGACCCGCTCTGATACCATGTTAGACAATGATAAAACCCCTTTGGTATTACTTTATTATTGAGCACAATATATAGGAGATTACATATGAAACCCTAGCGGACCCAAAGCTCACAAACCGAGCTTGAACCTATTTATCCTCTAATAGCTTTAACTAACATGCCTTCATTATCTAATCTATTTGACCCCTTAAGGTTTTTCCTTTTGGTCGTCTATCCTAAAGTTTTTGTCAAACATATAAAGAAATGAATATTATATGTGTAGCAAAACTGTACATAGCATAGATGCTGCAATGCATAAGTAAGAGGCGATTATTGTTATGTACGTTTTTAAAAGATGGTAGTGAAACTTTAAGTTTCTAAATTGTATACACAAGTTACATGTTTCATACTATATGCATGCTACCCTAATCAAGACTGCGAAAAAATGACCAATTAATTGTTAAACGGGTAAATCATTCTTCGACTGTTTAATAGTTTTACCTTCGAGTGATATAAACTTATATGAAATGAGTAATAGTGAAGAAGCAATTCACCAGGTTCGTACCTGGTGGAAAGATAAGTTTATTAGAAGGGCCAAGTAAAGAAATGCTTTTTGTAGGCCGAAAATAAGGCAAACAACAACAAAGACAATGTAGTGGGCTTCACCCCACGTTTGTAGAAGACTGGTATGATTGATTACATTTGAAACTATCTTTTATAAGCCACAAACTATATATATATATATATATATATATATATATATATATATATATATATATATATATATATATATATATATATATGTATAAAAGAAGTAAGGTTAAAATAAAAAGACAAATATTCGTGAGAAGGATAAAAAGAAAACTTTTTAAAAAAAGTTCTCGAAAAATTCTAAAAAAATTCCATTAAATCAGGTATGTTGGTGCATAAAACTTTTGTAAAAGAAGTTTTCTAATTTTGAGTTTTTATACCTTTTTTTAATGCACAAAAAAAGAAATTTTGATTGCGCAAAAAAATTTTTTTTTTGATGCGACAAATTTCATTGATGTTATATTTGATGCGCAATGAAATTGTTGATAGGGCAAAAAGTCAAAAGAAGTTGGGTAGCAAAAAAAACGAATTTTTGATGCAAAAAAAACCGATTTAAAATGCGCAAAAAACGTTTTTTTAATTAATTTTTTTCGCAAACTATTCACTTTTAGAAAACTTCCTTTACACAACTATTTCATGCACCAAACGATACACGTCTAGTGAATTTTATATCAGAATTTTTTAAGAACTCTTTTAAAAATTAAATCTTGTTATCCTTCTCACGAATATTTGTCTTTTATTTTGATCTTTATCCTATATATATATATATATAAATATAAATATATTTAAGTATAATAAACTTTACACAAAACAACTTACTTTGCATAATAACTTTTTTTATTGTTATCTACTTATAAATGTTCATATCACTTGTCATAATGTTTAACAAAATGATTATATCTTATGTAAAAAGACTTAAATACCCTTTTATTCCGATTGGTGTCTTGGTATGATGGCTGAGCTTTCAGAAGGGCAGCTTCAACAATATGTTTTTCTTCTTCCAGCTTGATCTTTTGAGCTTTAAGAATAAGTATCTGGTTAGTAAGATACCTAATTTGCTGAGACTTTGGAGATGGTGGGGGAGACTTGGGAACTGAAGTATCTTCAGTGTCCTTATGGGTATCAGGATCTAGAGTTGGAGTGACTTTAGGTTCCTCTTCGGTAACACTAGAGACAATCAATGATTTTTTATCTTCATGTGAGTCACATTTCCCAAGGATCCTTTCATCCATTGTTGGAAGCATCAGCTTGATAATGTCATATAATTTCAGCTCCTCTTTATTTGATTGTTCTTTGTTAAATAGGTCCTTAGAGCTGGAATCCTTATTATGGTCAAGGTTCAGCTCCTCTAAAGACCGAACATGTTTTAACTAATAGTCCTTGAGCTGGAACTTACTTTTTTTGAATGTTCAACTCCTTTTCAGTGGACTTGGTTATATCCGCTAGGTCCTTATAGATGAGATATGATGATGTGATATTGGCCCCCTATTTATTACCTTGTTGTGATATAGGGGCACATGAATCATTGGTTCAGATGTTTGAAAAAGTTAACCTTCAGCTGTCTGCTTTTTGAAGCATCATCCCATGATGCATACTTAGAGCAGTGCATAAAGTAGAATCAATATTAAATAGCCGAGTTTGTGATCTGACCACTACAACTAATGCAGTTAGAGGGATACTCTTTCTTCACGCAGTGGTCCCTAAATAAATATGGCTAACTGGTATGCTTGCGGATCCTCTTTTATTGCAGTATCACAACCACTATGGAGGACACAGAAGGTCAGTTTGGGTTGCTGGAGTCCGTAGCCAGTGAGGATTTCTTCAATTTATGGCCTTTTGATGCTTTAGTGGCCTATTTTGTGAGAGGCCCACTATAAGTTGCATCCTTGGTTGGTAATTACACAATGGGATTTTCCTCTTTACTTTACTCTTTTACGTACCCGACTTAGCTCCTAGGCTATGAAGCCAATAAGGGGCCACAACTCATCATAAGAGTGGTAATAGAGAGTTGGTTCATCATTTAGGCATCTCTGTCATCGCAGATAAACCCTTATGTGTGAGGGTGTGAATAAGGACCAACAAGGGCTTCTTTCTCAATGTAGAGTTGTCACAACTAAAGGTTTTAGGTTTCAATTACGTTTAAGTCGGTTTTTAGGATATGCCTCTACACTTTTCAATTCCGTGGTCGAATGAGATGAACCTTGAATAGTATTAACCACATGCTATCATTTGTTTACTTTGCTAAGTATTTGAAAAAAAATCATCATAAATTAGTTAATCTAAAATCAAAGTCCTAACCCAGTTTGCAATACCATACACGACAAACTTTGTTAGGTCTTTGTAATTTAGGATCAATAAAAAAAGTGTGTGTTAGGATGTTTGTGTGTGTTTATTCTAGAAAGAGAAAGATGCAAAGTAGATATAGGAAAGTAGGGGATGAGGAATAGTTAAAAGAAAAGAATGAGATTAGAATACCACTTAGAGGAGACAACACCTCACAAATGAGGTGTGAGGCAAGAGCAAGTATCTCTGTTTCTTAGCTTTTAGCGAATTTCGGTCTCGTGACTTAAAATTTAAGTCACCGAGCCTATCACCTAACCTATTACACATATTATTTCTCTATTTATTACAAGACATTATATCGTAATAAATTCGTCACTTTAGATCATTCCTAACAACTTCCCCCAAGGGACGATCAGTAAGAGATCTCTTCTTGATTGTGCATTAAGCTCA
This sequence comes from Tanacetum coccineum, assembly GCA_026074375.1. Lineage (NCBI taxonomy): Eukaryota > Viridiplantae > Streptophyta > Magnoliopsida > Asterales > Asteraceae > Tanacetum > Tanacetum coccineum. The sequence goes on along the minus strand of BQNB010120831.1, from coordinate 10,571 downwards.
TAATGCAGCTTTCTTATTTCGTAACAAACTCCCCCTAAGGATGATCATTGAGATCTCCTCATGTGACATGTTCGTTAAAACGTTAATGCTTTTTTCATGAGTCTTTTGTGTGAATTTGTGATCTTTGTCCATTCATGCTCTCGAGATCTTTACCTTGATCTTTCATTTTTCCCCCTTTTTGACTTTGTCCGTCTGAGATCTTTTCGATACCATCATCTTACCGTGAATCGCCATCTTGAGTTACTCTTTGAAGCTTCTAACCAACAAACTCATACTTGTCTATGACAACTTATGTAATCTTCCTCATGCGAAACTTATAAGTCATGATTAACAACTTGATGATTTGAGGAAGTTCCTTTGATTTATCAGAGTTGCGGAAGTGTATCTTTTGAAACTTTGAGTATGGAGACATTGAAGTAATGAATATGCCATGTCTTAGCTTTGAAAGGTAGAGATGTTGTTGATGTTGTTGTACATAAATGTATCTTCCCCCCAATTGCTTCCCCCCTAATAAACAACCATTCGTATGCACATACTTCACATAAACAACTCGTAGAAGAAAGAAACTATAACCTCCAAGTCAATTAAGTCCCGGATGTTCACAATACTTACCCTATGTTGCACTAATGTTGTATACCACCAAAGTTAATTTAAGTCTCCGGATGTACCCATTTCTTCCCTTAAAGAATTGTTGCGCTGTATTAAAATATTCAGCATAGAACACATCTCATTTTACCTGATTATATTTGTATGACCATGCAAACATAACTCATACATCATGTTACAAACAACCTGAATATTGACAGTGAAGTCAATATGTTAGGAGTGCGTCTAAAGCATGAGAAGTCAACTACCTTAACTTAAATTCAACAACTCACCCCTCATCAATATTGTGACATCATAAAGAACCTTTGTAATCTAACACATTAGATCACTTGAAAGAATCAAGGAAATTTGTGTTGTTTTTAAAAAAAAAGTTTTTGGAAAAACACGATAACTCCTAGAATCACATATATTACTACTGTTAACACAACATGAATATTAAACAATCATTTTCAAATAGATGACCTACATTCAGTCGTTGAGGCTATTTGATTGTTTAGCATGGAGTAGGGATTTCTATATTGCATATCATACGTGAATACATTATCTTAAGTATCCCCTGATTGAATGTATTCGGCGCAATGTCACAAAGACATGCAATGTCACATAGACATATAAGCGACTCTTGTACCTTTTGTATCATTGATATTCAATACAAATATACTTTTGAGTCCTATGTGAGATTTGATGATATGATCTTATTTGGCTCTAGACTCAATTAGTTGCTTTTTTTGGTTTTAGTGATCGTGTAGGCTAGAGTAGACTGCCAACCTTTTCAATAGACAAACACTCTAGGAGTAAGATGTCACTAGATTATGCGTTTATATCTCCGTGGCAATGAACAAGAAATTCTTATAGATAGAAATCTGTGAGTGTTCTAGTTGAAGGGTTGTACATTGCATCTGTGGGTCCATGATGTATTTCTTCAATACCAAATATCATTTTTCTGATATTCGATAGATTGGATTTATTATGTAATACCGGTTTCTGCCTAATGAGTCAGCGAATGGTGTCTTCTTTCTTTTTTCCACCCTTTACCACGTCATTTGTTATTTCATTCTTAACCCCAACAATGTCTACAAAGTACGGTCTTGACAATCAATAATGTTGTGATTGTTCTGATATAGCACATGCCTTAGTTAGAACATTCTTATCCCATTTACAATCTACTACTCCATTATACCTAAAGGGACTTCCTATTCTATTTTAGTAAGAATGTCCCTGGTAGGATCCCTCCGAATCTGTTGGATCATGCATACTACCTAACCTTACCACCTTATATCCTTCTTTATTGGAATCATTGGAGGTATTTTGGTTGTTGGGTATTTATAAGATCGAAACCCATAAAACCTTTTTGAAAATCATTCAAAGTGTTTGATATAAATCAAAACAATTTACACTTTGAAGTTTCACTTTTGTTGAAATACTCCCCCTACACATTGCTATACGATATTCAAAATATTTTACACATGGAGGAAAGAGTTGATTGCACTTTTAGTCTTTTTAGATCACTTGTTATTCTACAAACACACATAAGTATAATTAGATAAGCATTTATCTTACTTGATCACGATTTAATCAATTTTCTCACCTCCTCAAAATATCATATATTGATTATTTTATTGAATAATGGATGAAAATAGCTATATGAGATATTATTGAAAACACATGAAGAGAAAACGTAGTATAGCAAGATTATGGATTGTCGATATCTAAAACATATGGTCAGTAGATTGTTTACTCCTCATCCTGTTAAGTTCAGGAAACGGTAGTAACCGGACACAATCTTCACCATTTGCACGCTTATTGATATAAACACACTTGGCAACAACTATTTTTATATTGATTATTATTCATTTGTTTAAAAACATTTTCCTTTATACTTCCCCTCAATAATAAAACACTTCATTTTGTATGCCACCATAATTATATTGAGGGATAGAGTTAAGATGCCTTGGTATACCACTGAAGAACCACTTTTGAAACCACTGAATGTTTTGGATACATAAATTTTGACTTTTATGAGATGTATCCAACAACATTAAAGGCATTTGGTTTTAAAAGCTCCCCCTCAAAAATTGATCCATTTATAAAAATGATTCGAATTTTGAAAGTATCGTAAGAAGGCAGTGTTGAACACATAATTTTTGAAAGATTTTGAAAAATCTTTTTGAGAAACTCTTGAAAAATTTATGTTCAAACTTTTGAATACCATTTTACTTGAGCTCAAGATTTGGAATATCTTAATGAAATAGCTCAAGTACGAGAAGTTGAAAGCTTCTCGTTGTGAGGATAAATGTACACAAATGTACAATTTCCTTTATTTGAGGAACGAGTCCTAAGCTGACATTTACTTAGAAGTCGCATGTCCCGAGCACACTTTTTGAAAAGGTTTTGATAAAAAATTGCTCGGGACAAAGAAGATTTCTCTTCTTTTGAAGATAAAGCGCACTGAAACGTACACTTTTCTTTTATTTGAAAACCGGGTTGTAATCTGACATTTGATTACAAACCATTGACTTGAGCTACAAAACTTTGAATGTTTTGTTTGAATAGCTCAAGACCGAAAAGATTTCTCTTTTCGTTGTTAAGGATAAATGCACTGAAACGTACATTTTCCTTTTATTTGAGGCACGGGTTGCAATCTGAAATGATTACAAGCCATCTGACATCGAATTTAGACAACAACCTTTGGAACCCATTTAAGCACGGTGCTAACGGGTTTACCAAATTTTGAAAACCAATTGAAAGTTGTGTCAAGTCGATGTAAAGATGTTGAATTCCAACGAGGGCTTGAAACCGGTGTTTCATTTGAAAACAACTCTCGTGGAATTAACAAAGATTTATAATTCCTTTTGATTTTGCATTGATTATAGAAACTCGGTGTTTCTTGTGAAGTTTGAAACCTTGAAGAAGATTTCCATTTGTTATTGTCATTTGATGTTTCATTCTGAAAATTCGTTTTTGAAGCGTTTGAAAAACTTCCATTGTTTTTGTTTTTCAAAGCCGAGTCATTCTTGTTTTGCATTGAAAGCATTTCTGATTTGGAATATTTGAAAGTCTTCAAATGAATTTGCTTTGGTCTCCACACTTGTTTTACCGGTGTAAGACGAGAGTGTGGAGTTACAAAAACTTGATTATTTCCTTTTACATTACTTGTCTTAAAACCCTTTTGAGGAGTAAATGTTTCAAAACTTTGAGATTTCTTAAAAAACTTCCTATCCTTTTGCAAAGAATAGGTTGTAAATTGAGAAACCCTTCTTGAAAACTGTTTTGAGGATTCACCCATGTGAACCATTTCCGAAACACTTGCTTTAGGTTTTGAAGATTTTGACACATTGGTTTTCCTCTTTTTCCGATTGAGAGAATCAAACTTTACTTTTAAAGCATTATACGAAGTTCTCAACTCATGATATTCTTTCTGACAAGAATGAATATCTCGTGATGCCAACTTTGATTCTAAAAATGCAATTCGTTTCAAAAGATGATCTTTTTCATTTTTAGGCAAACACTGTGCAGTGACTATTATACGGAAGTTCTCAACTCACGATATTCTTTTTAACCAAGAACGAATATCTTGTGATGCTTATTTTGATTCTAAGATGCATTTGTTTCAAAGCTTGATCTCTCTTCATTGTAGAAGTAACGGGGTTTTCCCAAAATTGAAGAATTATCAATTTCTTTGTTTCCACACGCTTCCCTTTCAGATTTTCAAGTTGAGTCCTTAAGTGATTAATTTCTTTCAAAAATCGATCTTTTTCGGCTTTAGAATCATCAACCTTACGAGCCAATTGTCGTTCAAGAAAAACTTTTGTTTTTTCAAAATATACGCCTCAAATTTAGCTGTTCTGTTCGACAATTCAAGCTTGACATCATCAAAATCTTTTGTTTGTTGAGTTAAAACCTTTTCAAGCTCGACAAACTTTGTTTGAAACTCACATTTTGCATTATCACAAATATTCTCCCCCGATTCCTTTTTAAGTTCAGAAATATGACAATCAACATTTGATCTTGAAAAGAAATCAAATTGATTCTTTTTGAAAAATTCAATCTTTCCCAAAATGTTATTGAACTTTGTTTCAGCAAATTCAAACAATTGAGACTTCAGATTATCTGCCTCGTTTTGTGTTACATTTGAAGTTTTTGTTTGACCCCGTGACTTTTTGATTGAATCAAACAGTTTGGTAAGTCATCTTCAGGCTGTTCATTCTCCTTTATTATGATGCACTCGAATGTTCCAAGACTCATATTTTTTAGTTTCAATCTCATCAAAATTGACCTTAACTTTGACTTCATCACATTCATTAGTCTCAACTCTTGACCTTTGAACCGACTCAAACAAATCTTTATAAGTCTGTTTCAAATGAGCATTCTTGATTTGTAATGATGCCATAAAATTCTCATTTTCTTTTTGCAATGTTTTCAAAGAATTATTTTCTTGAGGCTTATGCTGAAGTGCGACTTCATAAGCAATACTCTTTGCTTTAAATTTTGATACAAAATCTTTTACCAATTCCAATAGTTCTTTTTTGATAATTCCTTGTGACTGCAAATGCATCATTTACAAAACTCGTATCAGCAGTTTTACTCTCATTTGAAACACCTTTTGACTCTTTTGAAATTCTTTCAATTTCATCATGTAAATCCTTATTCCTTATTTCCACACAAGAGGTTATGACAAGATCTTGACATCTCCAGCTAAGGATGCTTCTAAGAGTCGATCTTTTAAAAAGCATTTTATTTGAGAGGTTTCATCAAAGATCATTTTTCACTGAAATAAAAACATCTTTCATTTCTTTGACATCTCTTTTAAATCGATTTTGAAAGATGTCAATATACAATGCATTTCTTGAAAATTTATTTCGCTTCATACACAAATATTGATTAATCGAAAGTTCTTTTCTAGGACGTATAGAATGCTTGTTCGTTTAGAATTCTTTTCTAGTAACTCAAATAATTTTTTGAAAACATTTTCCTTCATTTCACTCCACAAGCATTGGCTTTGGTCACTAGGCTTTGCTTGCCATGCTTGGTTTTTTCTCAGAAGAAAATTCTTTAGAAGATATAAAAGATGATGGAAAATATGTTTGTTCAGCAGAAGGTTCTTTTTGTGGAATAAAATCATCATAAAGTTTGTTCAATTTTCCATAATCGATTGGTTTTATCTTTACTCTTGATACTTTTTTCAACTTTTTGAAACTCGTTTCATTTTTATTTGACTCTTTTCTGCATCTACCTAGAGTTTCTACAGAAAGTAAATACATGCAGTGTTCATTCTGGATCACAAAGTTCATTTATGCACGATACAACTTGGAATTTTAGCTAAGCGCTTGTGAAAGAAATAAGGACGTTATTTCCTAAGATCCCGGATTACGGTAAGTTGCCCGCAAGCTTTTTGTTCATTTGTAAGCAAACCGAAAGTGTTTCAGTTGATTTGCCCATTTTACAAACAACGTTTTCAAGATCTTTGTTCTTAGCTTGTAACTGAAGAATGTCATTAAAATATTTTTCCTCTTTGTCTCGCTGTGTTTGTTTGAAAATCGCTTGTGTCTTTTGATATTCCTCTTTTTGTCTTTTATAGTCAATAATAGCTAAGTCTAATTATCACGTTGTGTTTGTTGATCTAAGAGTGATATCTCGTATCACGAAATAATGTTGCAACTGAGCCTCTCTGAGCTAATGTCTTTGCTTTCGACAATGTGTCATATATATTAGTTTTAGAGTTATGTTTTTTCCTGTTTGATTCCATGTTCCTTATTTTGTTACACAACTACTCTACCCCAAGTATATTTTCAACACAACTCAAATTATTCAATCCAAATTTATCTAATCAAAGCAATATATCTACACACAATTCCTGGTTCTTGATGTATACAAACATAAGATCATAATCAGATAATCACAAACTCACAATGATATCTCTCTAAAAAATAGATTTCCATCTGAACACATAACAAATTAATATCTAAATCACCTCATCACCACACAAACCAAATGTTCCACAGACCCGCATCACAGTTTGCATACGTATCAATCGAAAAAAAAAAAATGATTCAAGATTACGATAAAACCACCAATTGATTCAATTTCAATGGTTTATAAGCTTTTTAATACCAAAACTGGAAGGAAATGAATCTTTTTATAGCACAAATTTCCTGAATGAGTGTGATTTTTGATAAACACTAACAAATGACAATATCTACTCGTGATTATCAAAAATTGATTTTTCTAGAAAAGTTATTCCAACGATAATGAAATCATCAATACGATTTATAAAACCATAAAAGGTGTACAATTTTTGATGAAATCGATGGTTTGATAGAAACACTTTTGAAAATGTGCTCCACAAATGCGTTAACTTTAACCGAAAATGTGGTAGTTGTACCTAAATTTGGGAATCGAAGAAGGATTACAAGATCATTAAAACCGAAAAAAAAAAATCGTGTCTAATCCAATGTTCTCAAGCGTTGTGTTTGACCTTGATGGCGAAAGGAATTCGTGGACTACACATGGTTCTATGGATGAATCCGGAAAGGGGTGATTCCGATAGTTGCTTCTTAAGCGTGTGGTTTGGGATTACCGAAATGGAAATACGAAGCGATTATATTCGAGTGTTAGATTTATTTTGTATTTGGTTTGGGGGGGGGTGGGGTGGTCCAATTTGGGGTGTGTGGGTGAGTATTTGGGGGAGTATGTCGAGGCTGATTGTGTGATAAGGTGGGGATGAGGTGTACAAGTGTGATTTGTAGCATTGTTGTGGTGAGTTGTTGGTGGGGGGGAGCGGGTATGTCTAGGTAATTTATGGGGAATTCTATTTGTAAATTAGTGAGAGGCTGGTTCCAGCATTTGTACCTATTTATCTAAGTAGTTAATATTCCCCATTATCTAGGTGACTTATGGTAGATATGTTGTCTTTTCATATCATTTTTTTTAGATTAAGATTTTTTTGCTTTCGAAGTTTGGTTTTCAGAGTTCTCATTAGGATGACCACACTCAATAGATTGATTACCAATAACTCATATAAACGCATAAAACAACATAAAATCACATAAAATCATAAACCATACATTGCAACAGACACAATAGTCAACACTAACGGTTTGACTAACCTGCTCAAGTCATGGTTGTTACACTTATGTTATACATGTTTTTTTCTTATGCTTTTAATGTCGAAAAAGAAACACAACCCAGATCTATATCTGATCTAGTCCCAAAACATGTTTTTCAAAGAAACCAAGTTTGATCGTTGACCACCGAGTTTGACTAGTCAACTACTGAATTTGAGAATTGTAACTGATTTTACTGAATTTGAACTACTGAGTTTGAACTACTGAATTTGAACTACTGAGTTTGAACTACTGAATTTGAACTACTGAGTTTGACTGTTGACCAAAAATTTTGAAACAAAATTTTCCGATTTTAATATTTGTAACAGATTTTACTGAGTTTGACCAAGCAAACTTACTGAAATTGATTAATGTAACAGCTTTTTCCGAATTTG
>BQNB010120830.1:6538-20565 GCA_026074375.1 Tanacetum coccineum | reverse complement strand
ACGCGATTTAAACTTAATTCATGAAATCACAAGCAAACGCGTACAATGCTAAAAATAAATAGTAGATTTATTGACGTCGCCAATGTCTCTAAAACACAGGGTGTTATAGTTGAACCCAAGGTATATTGGACCTTTCAAGGTGTTAGCCAAAGTGGGAACCGTTGCTTATAGACTCGAACTACCTCAACAGTTAAGCAGGGTTCATAGCACGTTTCATGTATCCAATCTAAAGAAGTGTTTATCTGACGAGCCATTGGCAGTTCCGTTAGATGAAATACACATTGATGATAAACTCTACTTTGTTGAAGAACCAGTGGAAATCTTGGATCGTGAAGTCAAGAAGTTAAGGCAAAGTCGTATTCCCATCATCAAAGTTCAATGGAACTCCAAGGGAGGTCCTGAGTTCACATGGGAACGCAAAGATCAGTTCCGGGACAAGTATCCGCACCTCTTCACAAAAACCGCACCCTCGAAAAATGTTGCATCTTGAGCCTTGGGACAAGGCTCTCCTAACGGGTGGAGACTGTAACATTTCTCATTTTCAGGTTATTTACAACTTTAATAAATTCCATTATTTATTTTTAGAGTTTTACGCGTTCGCTTTTAATTATTAACTTATAGTTAAATCGCGTAAACTAAAAATCAACGTTCAATGTAAACGGACATCAAACAAATTAAAGTTTACATCAAGCAAGTGTTATATGATTATTAGGAGTATAATTTATAACTTTTCATAATTTATTTTTGTTGGTTACGTAAAACGCTTACGTTTCGCAATAAATTACATTCGGTCGTACCCGGAAGCACCTTTACCCATCTACACTCAAACAAATACCCACTCTTATACCCAATACCCAAAATTTACTTATTTTGTTTACCTATAACTCCCTAAAACCGGACATGAGTATTTACATAAGAAATAAATACAAAACTTTCACTAATTCCTTTTCTACACATGTTATATCTTACACTATTGTACTTTGGACCCAAGTTTCTAAAGATTGGCTTGTCAAGAGTACCCTCCTCCTAGGGAGGAGGAGAGCTCTTACACCTTGTCCTTTAAACCACCATTAGTCCCCTAGTTTCATGTTAAGGTTGTTTAGGGTTTTCTTGCACATTATAAAAGGAAAGCCCTAGGTAACTAACTTATACTCTTCCCATTTACAAGAAAAAAATACATCAAACTCCCTCCCCTCACCTCAAAACCCACGGCATACTTATGGTGTGCTAGGGTTTCATTTAATTTTTGCATCCAAGGCATTCCAAGTATTCAAGTGTTCATTCTAAGGTTATCTAAGGTTACTCAAGGTGTTAACAAGCTTGGATTCGGGTTTAACAAGGAATTATCAAGAAAACATAATTAGGGTTTTCTTGATTAGGGTTTTGATTTTGAAGGCTTGGTTAGGGTTTACATCTTGTGTTCATCATCCTACTTGTCTTCTAAAAGGTCCATTTAAAGTATTTCATGTTCATTCATTCATTTCCTATTGTGTACATACTTGTTGTATAAGTTAATCACCACCTAGATTCATTTTTAAGTTATATAAAGTGTTTAAAGATCTCATATGAACAAGTGACATGAACATTTAGAGGACTTAATACATGTAAGATATACGGTATAATACTTGGTAGAATAATGGTGCAAGGTCTTTAAACAAAAATAATTATAAACTAACTTTATTAATTAAAAACCCTAATTACTTTTAATACCTACTGTTGGGATTCGAACCATAAACCATACATTTTATATTTTATAAAAATAGTACTCTTTACAAGGATCGTAGGCATGTAAGGAACTCGAAAAACGGAATTATAACGAACAAGTTACGAATTTTACAAGTTATATATAATTAACTTTATGAAAATAGTTTTATAAACTGTAATGAACAGTAAAAGTTACTGTTCATCGGAGATTTAAATTTTATAAATATAATATTTTGATAAATTTCCTTAATACGAACCCACGGACATAAAGAACTCGAAAAACGGAATTATAACGAACAAGTTACGTATTTTACAAGTTGTATATAATTAATTATATAAAAACAAACTGTTATGAACAGTAAATATTACTGTTCATCAGGGGTTTAAATCTTATAAATATGATATTTTGATAAATTATCTTAATACTAATCCAAGGATATAAGGAACTCGAGAAACGGAATTATAATGAACGAGTTATGATTTAAACAAGTCACGTATAATTAATTCTATAAAAACAGTTTTTATAAACTGTAATGAACAGTAAAAGTTACTGTTCATCAGAGGTTTAAACTTTATAAATATGATGTTTTGATAAATTATTTTAATACGAAGACATGGACATAAGAAACGTATAAAACGGAGTCAAAACGATAAAGATATGGGGTTTTAAAAATCACGCGCACTATTTTTACTTTTATATATTGTTTTATAAAACAACTAAACTAATAATGAAATATCATTATGTAATCAATAAAAACATTTAATCCTATATCTTTTCAAATAGTACATTAGTAAACGAAAATAATATTTTCTTACGGATACAAGTACACACACTTTCATAACAAAGTACGAGTTAATTATTGTTTTAACTTTTAAAGAATTAATAAAAACTATTAGGTGGTGGTGTAACTATAACATGTGATGTTTTAATTATATGAAATACATTATACTCATACGGCCTATAATTAATTAGGTTGCATTCAAATTGCCGAGGCGATTCTGTTATCCCAAAACTTTAACCATTTCACAACATAAGCTATACCAATAAGCAAAAAGCTAGAAAGATAGAAAGAAAAGTTGGAAGATTTATTAGAGAGAAAACTAGAGATGGAAGATTACACGCCCGTTGAACCCGACTAGCCTATTACAATACAAGACCTAGTTTGACTTTCTTAGACCGATAACATTCTTGGTCAATTGCTAGTTAGCATCGCGAATGTTATGAAAGAGTCTATTTGGGATTTGCATCCCCGTTGCTCACTTACTTTTTTCGGGTAATGTATTGAAACGAGCGAATGATACATGTTAGTAACAATCTGAATGTTGCGGGTTTGAACATCTACACGGGCACATTATGTGCATTAAATTGCATACATAGATGTCGAGCTTCGGTGTCATGAGCTTAGTGCACTTCGTATAATAGTAAGATGTTGTATGGTGTTACATGTCTTACATGAAAATCTTGTGGGACCTATTTTATACATTTACTAACCTGTGAATTCACCAACTTTATGTTGACATTTTAAAGCATGTTTTTCTCAGGTCAATAAGGTATGAGAAACAAGGATACATTGGTGGTCACATTTTGGAGTCATTACTATAAAGATTTGGATGCATTACATTTTGGGAATATTTGTTATGTCTTAAAATCGTTACTTTTCATGGATGAACTATTTAAGCTTCGGGCTATTGTAACAAACAAGTCTATTTAATCCAATGTATCAATTTTAAATGACTCATATAGAGGTCATTCGCATATCTCGTGCTATTGATCTATGAAGTAACACTCGCCAACCCATATTCCGCTGCGACCTATTTTGGGGGTGTTACAATTATAGTTTAGGAGCAAGCAATGAGATTGATGGTGACTTGTTGGTTATTAGCTTTGATTTAAGGTAAGTAAAATTGGTGATAATGTGTTGTTGTATTGAATTATTCATATTAAGTGTTATATGGTATTTGTTAGTAATATGTGTAGATGGTTATGGTCTTTGAAAGTGTTGGCCTAGCGTGCCTTCATAATGGTTGAATGAGAACTAGATTGGCATAACTAGTTAAGGATGCGATTAGGTTAGTTGCAGAATAGTAAGGTATGTGAAGTTATAATTTATTACGAGATGATGTTTTTATGTGTTTATGCAAGATATGGTGAAGATAAGTCTTTTAGATTGATGTTTGAATGTATGTGACATTAATATGATGTTAATGAGGTATAATGCCATGTTATTTACCATTTTACTTACTAAGCATTATCGCTTACCGTTATAGTTCACCATATTTTGTAGGTCCATAAGCGAGGATGGTAAGCCCTTGATTAAGGTCTTGGATGGGAAGCTCATGAAGTGGATGTACTTAGAATATGTGTGTTTATGAGTTTAGTACTAGTTGCCTAGCTCAAGACAAGGTTGAACCCCTAAGTGTCATAAAACAATTTATAAATATCGTATTGATTGTGTTCGAGTCTAGGTTTTGTTGTGGAGTAAAGGTCTTGGGTGTTGTGTATGTAATTTTGATGAAACAGGTCAAAAAGGGGAGTTTGGCAAAACACTCGTCACTTTGTAAAGAACTTTTACATAGATTGTTGAGGCCACAAAGATAATAAAAATGATGTATTATGATGTCTTAATGAGTTTTGGAAAGTCTTGTGAAGTATCGAGTCTTGGAAGTCGAGTTTTGGGTAAAAAGGGCAAGTCGGGTAAAGTAGTGTAGGTCTGTGGGCTTTGGCCAGTGGCTGGAGGGCCTTGGCTAGCGGCTAAAGGCCTCAAAATGGATTTAGCCAGCCGCCAGGATCCTCAGCCAGCGGCTAAAGTGCATCAGAAAGGTTTTTCAGTTTTGTCGTTTTTGTAAATGGCATATAGAATGAACCGTAAGGAGTTAGAAGGCGTGCCACCCACTGTGTCAAAGACAATTAAGTCTAATTTCAATTAGTAATACTTTCAAGAAGTGAATGGTAATTTTATTTTAGTCAGTTTATGAATGACACAAGGTCTTTTCTGGGTCATGCAAATGAGTAAAAGTTTTATTTTTCAGTCAAATTTAGAGTCAGAAAGGGGCGTTTCAACAAGGGTTGTGGAAATTAAAGTTCTAAAACACATTTTAAATCTAGATTAGCATGAACAATCCAACTATCATCATGATTTAATTTCAAATAGTTAGAAATTATTCTGTATAACTGAGAAACATTTTTTGAAAGAAAAGAAAAAGCTTGCATACTTTTAATGACTTTGTTAAACTTAAGAGTTTCGTCCAAATGTATTTCTAACTTAGTTGGTTGTGTCCTAAAAATCATTTTTGGAATGATTTCCTTTACAGGTGAGTTAGCCAAACTCAAATTGTTTTTAAAAAAGAGTTGTTCAACCGACCTTTCCTTTTGTGGTACAAACGTTCTGTAAAGATTATTCAAATTTGTATAATCAAAAGGATTGATTAATTCACTTAATTCTGATTGACTTTCTTCGACAAGACGAATTGTTTTGTCAGTTTCAGGAGCAAACAAATGCGCAGGATTATGCTTACCATAAACAACATTATAAAGACATGGTTTCTCCCATTGAGCTTTCTTGAGGTACTCAGGATTTGCAAGACTTGTTGTACAATGACCATTGTAATACGAACTCAATTTAGGAGTAAGCATAAGAATGGTTTGAATTGACTGACCAATTTTATAAACAATGTTTCGCAAAGTTTTTGCTTCCTTTTTTGTGTAAATGACTTTTTTGAATATCGTTATCTTCATGTTTTTTGTAAAACTTTTTCATGATGAAATTTTAGAAATTGTGCTTTGATGTGCAAAAAATTATTTTTCCATATTTTAAAGCTTTTGTGTAATGTCTTGTACTTTAAGTTCATATGCATCTACTGACTTTTTATATTTTACCTTAATGTCCGCAATTATACCATAAGCTGTTGCACATTCAAATTCATCATCTTTCACAACTTTCATATATTTGTACCCCTCAAGCTTAGTTGCTAAGGACGTTTTTGCTTTCTTCAAACTTTTATAAATATTTTTTGCTTTTATAATCTCAAGTTTCATGTTTTCAATTAATTTAAGCAAGCATAACATGTTCTCCTTAAAAATTTTCTGCATCCTGGTCAACCTCTTCTTCATTGTTATTCAAATATGATGAATCAGGAGTGGTATTGCTATCACCCTTTTCCACCACATATGTGTCATTAATAGATTCAGGTTGCTCAAGATGTTTTTTTATCATTGACAAACATATTATATTCATCATTATTGTGTACCTTTTCCAATGACTCTTTATCATAGATAGGTCCAATGTCTTCATCTGCAGTTGGAATCACCTCTTGAATCTTAGCCATGTACATATAATGTGCTTCCAATTCCTGATCTGTAGGATCTTAATCTGAATCAATCAACCAATCTTTTTGTTCTACATTAACTGAACGCCACCTTCCTTTTGTTTACACATTAACATCTTTTCCTGGCGGTAAGCTGAATTCTTAACCCGCTTTGCTAATCTGCATTCCTTAGCTATATACCCAAACCCTTTACATTTGAAACATTGAATCCCAATCTGTTGCACTACTTGATTACAAACTGTTTCCTTTTGCTCAGTAACTATAGCTTCCCTTTGATTCTCATATTGACCAGCCTGTCTGTCATCCCCAGTTCATGTATCAGTTCTTAGAGAATTATCAATATTCCTGTATTTGGTGTTTGATGCTGATCTAAAGTTGTTATTGGTAGGTTTGTAGATATTCTTGAAGGTTTTTTTTAATGAGAGCCATTGCTTTCTGAATGTCCTCGTCCGTCTGAGTTTCTTCTTCATCACTAATAGCTTCATGTTTTGACTCAGATGGTGGTGAAGGAGCTTTAGCAATCTCTTTACCTTTGCTTCGGGTAGAAACATGTGATCGAGTTGATGATGATGTTTGAGGAAGGTAATTGGGTTTTGCTTGAGGATAGTAAACTGGTCATTATTGAGCAGATGCGACAAGTGCAAATGGATTTGCATTTCCAGCTAATATTTCAGCACGAATCTCATTTAGTTCAGTCTGATATTGCTTCAGGATGTCAAAGAGTTTGTGGTATGAGACAGTCTTCAAGTCTTGTCCTTGCTTAAGAATAGTCACAAGCCTTTGCAATTTTAGTTGAAGTAAAAACTAAACACTCATTTGATGAGTGGAGACTACACATTTGTTTCTAACAAGCTCATTCATTAATTTGTATAACCTTGAGTAGTACGATTCAAGTGATTCCCTGTTCGTTGATGTGAATTTACCAAATGCCCAAAACAAATTTGTCCCAACATCATGTTTGTTGATATTCTCACCCTACATCGAACGTTCAATTTCTTTCCACCTCTCCTCAGCATTTGTATTAGCATTTACTGTGGAATATATATCATTGTCAATCCCAGTTAATATGATGTGAACTGCTTCTGCTTCAGCGTCAATCATCTTCTTCTTTTTGTCGCTGACAGTAGAATATGTTTTCATTCTTTGTCGCTGATAGTAGAAGTTTTTGTTGTAGGTAACACAGGATGTGTGACCATCCATGATCAATACAATGCATGATGAGTTCATGATTAGGTCTTGTAACAATGTATCATTTGATTTTGGATTTCCACTGAATGTAACTTCTTCCAACAAGCATTAGGGCACGATCTTTGCTACCAGCTTCCATGATTGCGTTATGCATTGCACTCGTATACATCGTCATTTGATTTTATGAAATGATATGGATCTTAAGAAGATAAAGTTATGTTGTGGTTTATCTTGATTTGATTACCTTATTAATATGAAACCCTAATTTAGTTATGTGCTCACCTGATGCGCGGATCGAACTCCGTGGTAAGTTCTACGAAATTTTTATGGGAAATTAGGTTTTCAATAACTATGGTTTTCTAGTATTTCCGGTTGAAGATTCGGTCACAACAAGTACTTTTGGTTACAATGACTTTTGATCACTAGAATTTCGGTCACAAGACTTTCGGTCACAATAGTTTCGGACAAACCAAGTACTTTCGGTTGAGACTTTCGGTTCCAAATACTTTTGGTTATAAGGGTTTCAGATGAGATTTTAGTTTTGGTTCAAGTACTTTTTGTCACAAGTTTCGAACAAAATACTTTCAGGTACTGCTTTCGGTGAGATGAAAGTTTAAGGATTCTTATGTAGTTTTGATGTAGACACATAAAACTTTCATAAAAATGCAAACTTTATGAATCATGCACACTAAAAATCAAGTTTTTAACCCTAAAAGATGCAAAAAAAGCAGTTTTAAATACCAAAAACATAAAACCTATGTTAATGCTAGTTTTGTGTATTTTTTGTAGAAATAAGATCTAATATGTTAATGAGCTTGAAAGATAAAATCTTTTAAGGGTTTTAGCATATAAATCTTGTTTTTTCAAGCTAAAACCTACGAACCAAACACCCCTTTATACTTTTCAAAGCTTAACCAAACACGAGTTTAACCATAAAAACACAACTAAATAATCCCTTGGCGATTGATACCACCTATTATCCGCTTTACTAATCCATTTCACAATTATGTATAAGCTTTAGAGAGATAAAGTAAGTTAGAGAGATAAAGAATTATAGAGAGAAGGAAGAGGATAATGGATGATTTTCAATAAACAAATAAGAACCAACACCCTCCTAACAAGCTAGGAGGGGATAGTAATTAAGCAATCCTAAGATGCCTATGGCTTGACTTCTTGGGCCGATCTCAGATTTGGTTGGACTTTTAGCCCATAACATGTTCAAGATTAGATTAAATACCGAGCCCATGTCCGTAGCTAGTCTATTATAAAGTTCCTAACACGTAAAGACCAACACTCATAATAATGACCGTTACATTCTTTGTTTGAATTTATATTTCTAAGTTTAACACTTTATCAATCTTTTAACAAGAGAAATGAACAATTTGTTTAGACATAATATGGAAAACTAGAAGGGGGGTTGAATAGTTTACTGCTTTTTAATTTGATGTATAGTTTGTTTATAAAAACATAGATTCGACTTTATGTGATCTCAATATGTGCACAATATGAACAATACAAATAAGTAAACAAATGATATGAAAGACAAGAGATAAGAGTTAGAAAGATCAAACCACAACACAAGGATTTATAGTTGTTTGGTAACGAAGCACCTTTTCGCCCTACTCCACTCCTCGAGCACCAAACTCAAGAGTTCTCTTCACTATGTCAACAAACTCCCTTTTGGAGGAGAAAACCGTACACAACTAAGCTTACACCGATTTCTGACACTAAGCCAAATGTCGAGTTCTAATCCTAGCTAGAACCAATCTATCACAACTTTTGTATTTTGAGGACTAAAATACTAACCGCACTTATTCACAACAATTCATAACTTCACTTCACTTCACAACTACTCGATCACTTCACATACTTCACTTGATCACCTTCACCAACTTCACGTACTGCTTCACAACTTCACTACACTTCACAACTTCACTACGCTTCACAAAAACACACAACTTATCACTTTACCTAAAACAACCTTTAAACCCCTTAAAAAAAGATAACTCCAATCTAGCACTACATACTATGATCACCACGATCTAATCTATAGCTTTTAATGAACACCACAAGTCTACTATTACACACAACTACTATACAACACCTTCACAATAACATAAAGATTTACAAGAATATAATACAACTATCACAATAACAAAGACAACACTACAAACTTTTTGTACTTTGAATGATAACAAGTATTAATCTCTTGCACTGAGGAAATTTAAGCTTGAATACACTTGTAAACAAAAGCTAAAGATTAATATGATCAAAGGATTTGTATGTGATAAAGTGGACGTGATTTTAACAGAAAAGAATGAGTTGCACAGGTGAGAACAATTCGAGTGGGAGAACAGCCATTTAGTTATAGGCGAGCTGGGGAGTGTTTTTGTCTGGCCGGCCCCTTATCACTAAGGGGTCCACCCTTATATTTAAGGGGCATGCCCAGGCCAGGACGCTCCTTTTTTGTCTTTTCTAGGGGAGGTGTTTTCTGGAACATTTCTAGCCGTTTTTAGGTAGAAAATTTGAATTTGAAATATTTATTGTGAATAAAACATTTCTTTTAAATGTAGAAAATGTTTTGTAAAAGTTATAAAAATGTTTGTAACATTTTATAAAAAAAATGTGAGGTTGATTAAAAATTCCTTTGATCATAAAATGCATTAAGCATTTATTTATTCATACCTTTAAGTGATTAAATTTTCGAAACGAAAATCTACCACTAATTACTTGTTTACGTTTAATTTTACATTGAGCGTTTTTACATTTTGTGATTATCAAAACGTAAAGAGGTCAAAAAATATTAATAATGTTTTAGACATTATTTTAATCAACAATCTCCCCTTTTTTGATGATTACAAAATTTAAACTCATTAAATGTAAAATAATATTTAAACAAGTATTTAGTGAGTTTTATTTCCATTTCTCGCCTTTTTTGTAGAATCAAAAAGGTTTCGCCGATGATTATGCGTAGAATCGACAGAATAAATGCTCCCCCTTGATGTGTGCTACCCCTCGAGATAGGGCACCAAGGAATCTAGCAATGGTAACTTTGCTAAAAAAAACAAGTTAGAAGAACAAGACACCATATTCTAACATATAGCAAATAAAGAAGAAAAATACTAGAGCATGTTGATAATGTTTGACAAGTATAAATGAATTTTTGTAAACCAATAAACACAAATATATATATCAACTAGACTCATCATTTATAGACATGAGTCATTCAACCAACTAAAGACTTAAAGACAAGCAAGTGCAATCTTAAAAACATAAGACTAAAAAACATTCATTACACATAAAAATTATGTATAAGACACATTCATGCATACATCAAATTGAAATAATATGCTTGAAGCATACTAATACAACATACATAAAAGTAAATTACAAAGCTCCTAATATTCCTAGAATTCTATAGGACTTGCTTGCAAAAGGTTTGGTTGAAAATTATTTGAAACATAAGTAACTAAACATAGAGTATGTTTAGTTTGGAGAAAGTGACGGTGGTGGTGGCGAAGTTAGTGGTGGTGGTTGTGAAAGCATGTGTTTAATGTAAGAAAACATGTATTGAAGTTCATCCCTTAACCCAAATATGAGGGTTCGGTTGTGAATGTAACAGAGGCATGAATTACCATGTGCTTCAAGAAGATTCCAAGGAATGGGATGACCAAAGAGAGGTGAGGGAGGTGATGGAGTATTTAATTGAACATCAAGTAGGTGTTGGAGTGATAATAGAGACGAGTGGAAGTTCCCATGAACCAACTAATAAAAGAATAGGCGGTGGTATTGCACTCTCGTAGGAGGAGACAATGAAGAGTTTTCAAGTACGGCCATGGTTATGAAGATGCAGAGGAGGCATTAATGGTGATAAGTAGGAATGTGAATCAAAGGAGGATAGAAGAAGTAGGCTATGGTGGAATGAAGATATAGATGGTGGCAATATGGGGCACTTGTGAGATAAAGACTTGGAAATTCTAAGAATGTAGTATTTGTGTGTCAACATTAGAAAAATATCAATGGAATAGTATGTTTAGGTGGAAGAATTATGTAAATATTTGGTCTTTTATGAAGGTTTGGAAATGGAAAGCACTAGTAGGATTCCAAGGAAAGGTTTATGGTGGTTGATAATGTATGGAAGAAAGAGTATGAAGTTGTGTGTAAACAAATAGGGAGGTGAATTATATTGGGAAGAGAATTATTTGGAAAAGGAATGCATTATAATTAGTTCAAGACTATCCAAAAAAGTGAGTTTCGAGTTTTCCTAGGTAAGCGGTAGCCCGAGGCTAGATAAAAGAGAGCAAAAAGCTAAAAGAAATATATAAAAACCCGTGATCCGAGGGTGGGCCCGGGCCCCTTATCTAAGTGATTCTTGCCCCCTTATTATAAGTGGTCCCACCCTAATAGTTTAAGGGGGCCGCCCATTTGATACTTTTCAGACGACCAACATTTTTATTTTTTTCTAAAATTTTGTAAGAAAATTTTTGTTTTGCTGATCAATTTGCAGCAAATCCTATGTGAATACATATTTATATGAAACAAATATATCATATATGCATGCAACTAGTAGAAGTATAGAAAACAAGAATGCATAAATATAAGACCATACTAATAGTGCATAATGATTAGAGGTCCTAAGCAAGCTAAACAAGTTTAAGTTTTTCTGACTAAGTCGGGTTGTCATCGCACAAGTAATTAAACATAAACATAAGTTCACACAAACTGCTAAACAAATTATGCTACCGAGATAATCATCATTCAAAATCTTCATTTCTTTTTCTTTCCGAAGACTCCTCGTAATGCCTCCCCGAACGATTTGAATCCACCTCTAACTTCTTCATGGATTTGTTGAGATTGATTAAGCAAGACAGTTTTTCGCTCGAAGAGAAGATCATCATCTTGTTGAGAAGAAGTAGGAATGTCATATCTTTGGTAATTGAGTGGACGAAGGGAGTTAAGATAGGTGGTAGGAGATGGGGTACTAGCACGAGAAGCACCATCATCCTCATCTGGTGAGATGAAGATCCATAGTTATGATGGGCGGATGTTGATGAGACGAAGAGACGGGATTTTACATGATCACTTTGAGGTTTTCGGGTTTGTTTTAGAGCGAGTGGACGCATGACTCGATCAACGACATTGTAAATTCCATTGTCAAGATGAGGATAATGTTCCATGACGTGTCGATAGAGACGAGTCAAGAACATGCCCTAAGAAAGATTGGCGGTTGAAGTAGCCCGAGCACGTTCGATTCGTTTGATAAAGAAATAATCAAGATTATATTGTTCTTCGGCAACAATATAAACAACATGTGAGCAAGACTAGCCAGAAGATGGTCTTGGTGGCCTCCTAGTCCGAACACATTCTCACGAATGAGTTCTTCCCAATGCTTCATGACTTGTCTTAATTCTTTGGTAAGAATTTGATTAGGAGTGAGAGTGACATTTTGACTTTTGATGGTGCGGTTCAACTCGACATGGTCCAATTGAAGAAATCGATGAATATCATCGGGAGTAGGAAGATAGGTATGATATGGTCCCTCAGTCTCTTGGGAATATGTGCGAGTGAGAGAGTGATGAATTCATATAAGATCATGAATGACATTAGAAGATAACAGTACTCATCGGTTTGGACCTTGACTTGACTATAAAAGTCTAGAATGAATCGAGGAACGATTGGCTCATTGATCTCGAAAAGATAATTGAAGCGAACATTGGTGAACAATCGCTCAATGTCGTTGTATTTTTAATGGAGTTGATCCACGACTCGACCCTCGTAAATGCAAAGGTTCTTGATTGGTTTATAGAATTGAGCAAGGACGGGAGAAAATTTAGGTATTTCGGATACTTTAGGGATATATGATTTAGTACGGGAGGTATCACCAACAATTACTCGAAGCATGTTTATCACCTAAACAAGACAACAACAAAATAAAATATTACTACAAGAGAAATAAAAAAATAACGTTTTAAAAACAACATATGTGGAACAAAAATTACTTCGACTCTAAAAATAAAAACCTCAGAAGTAATCCAAACGTTTCTTAATTTATTTTTGACTCAATCTAGAATATATAATAATATATATTAATTATATATTTTGACACCTAGTATAATCTTGTCATGTGTTTTGATGTTAAATAAGCGTAGTAGGGATTATTTCGATCTTAGATTAAATTTCTAGGAAATGATCCAAACGCTCCTTTATTAACATAAATCTTAACCAAGATTGTCGAAAAATATACACTAAGTTGTATATTTCGTTGACTAATATGAGTTCATTATATGTGACTTAACAAAAATGAAATAGAGTTTATTTTGACTCAAGACTATAATTTGAAATGTTAAACTCAAGACTATATTCATATATATATATATATGAATTATATATCTTGATGACTAATATAAGTTCGTTATGTGTCATACACGTGACAAAAATGTAGTGATGGTCATTTTGACTCTAGACCATGATCCTAGGAAATCATCCAAACACCCCTTTAATTTTTGAAAACCTTGACTAATGATGTCGAAAAATATATATTGAGATATGTATGTTTCGATAATCAATATATGATCATTTTAACGTGTTTTTGGCGTGAATCAACAATGTATAGGTTTTTGTTTTGAAATTTCCCTTTTAAAATAACATGAAAATGTATATATATTCTTATGAAAATTTCGATCCAAAAACAAATTTTTAGGTTCAATCCTATTGAAAATTTTTGAATTCCTATTACTACGGGAATCATTATAGTTATGAATTTCCTAGACCTAATTACAAAAATATAAAGAACACAAAAAAATTAAAAA
>BQNB010120829.1:4596-20565 GCA_026074375.1 Tanacetum coccineum | reverse complement strand
AGTTTTATGCAAAAGGATAAGGTGCGAGTAATGTGCCATGAACCAATGTTGCTACTCTAAGAAGATGGTTCATCCTGCATTAGACAACTTTTAAAGGTTGATGACATGTTGGTCGCAGGCTCCGACATAGCAAAATCCAACAAGCCTAAGTGGTAGTTGCCCTTAGTGTTCGAGATGAATGATAGATGCTCTGAGAAGCAGGTGCTTGGTTATGTGCTTACAGTTGGTGTAACAACAGTCGAGTGGGAGTCTAGACTACAAAAGAGTATCACTATGTTAACTATAGAAGTCTAGTTTATGGCAGTTGCATAAGCAAGCAGAGAGTTGATATGGTTAAAGAAGTCTCTTAAAAAGTTAGACTGAATGCCTGTTAGAATAATTATGCATTAAACATAAACAAATTAATGAATGCCTTTTAGAATAATTCCTAACCATCAAAAGTAAAGATCAAACATTTTTCATAATAGGATCCAACTAAGCTCAATGGTTCATTGCTCTTCTTAGTTCACTCAAGAAATCAATCTGATGACTAGAACCTTCAACTTCAGTTCCACCACTTCCAGAATACATAACAGGTTTCTCTGGAAAACAAAAAAGGATATCATGAATTAGTAAGCAATATCCCCTGGCCTACTGATATAATTGTCGCAGCCAAGATATGCTGTATAAAATTATCACTCATTTATTATCGTAGTTAGAAAAACATGGAAATTCTGACCCATTTTAGTTATGAATGGGTTGAGTTGAGTTATTTATCGAGTCAAACAAGTCAAATGGGTTGGAAGTCTACCAAAGCGTATACTTTATGCATAAAATCTCCTAAACATTCTACTAAGAAATGTCCTAATCAGATTTTGACACATTATATATTTATAAAAATGGACATATATTGAAGAATATTGTTTCGGGTAAACCAGCATAAAAAATTACCCGTTTTGACCATAATGCATTACACCATCCAGCAGACCTACCCAGAATTCATTTTGACCAGGATGCATTTCCACCTCTATAGGAGAATGCTAAGAGAGGTTTACATATTACATGTTTTGACAAGTAAATTGCCGGTTTATGGTTCCAATAAAAGTAATATGAAAGAGTTCGTACAAGAACGGATGTATAAACTTATTTGTGTATTTCACTCACCAGATAAATCGGTTGAGGGGTTTTCATATGCACTCATGGTAGCTGCCCAACCTGCAACAAGAATAACCATGGAGTTATATTAACACTTTTGAAGTTAGTATTGTTATTTTAATAGTTCTATTAAAAATCAAACTACTTCTTTTAATAATTATTTAAGCAAATGTTGGCATGTAATTACAAGT
This sequence comes from Tanacetum coccineum, assembly GCA_026074375.1. Taxonomy (NCBI): domain Eukaryota; kingdom Viridiplantae; phylum Streptophyta; class Magnoliopsida; order Asterales; family Asteraceae; genus Tanacetum; species Tanacetum coccineum. The sequence goes on along the minus strand of BQNB010120829.1, from coordinate 19,240 downwards.
TCTAACATATTTCAAAGTCGAAAAATATTCAAGTCAAGCTTTTCTAGAGAAATAAGAAAGATATTTTTACGAAATTAGAGGACACCTTTGGGCATTCATATGTTCTTGTCACTGAGACCATATCATAAACATGTTTATTGGTCTATGTTAATATCCATGACTGGATAAATTACACAAAATAAATAATACTATGATTAATAATATAACACCTACGGTTGTTCAGAAGTTGATAAGCTTCACTGCTAGAGCATCCTTTCAACGCAATCAAACCAGGAGGATCTTGACGATCCTCTTGAACTTTATCCCCATCACTCACATAACTATTTGTCTGATCCCTATATACAAAGCAATTAACAAAAATCTCAGTGGTTAGTAACCAGTAAATTTATACTATATAATAAAACATTTTGATCGTGATCCAGTTAAGTGATAAAACTGTCAATTTAAGACCTACATTTACCTTGAGGGTGTTGTACATTTAACATGACAAATATCTAATGGCATTATAGCTGTTGGGACAGAGCACACATCATCTAATGGGACCTGCAAAGAAAAAAGTCACATTTAGCAAAGCATGAAACACAACAGACTTTCCAAAGTTAGCAAAACTTACAAATTGAGGTGGTATCAACCAACATTTAACTTCGAAAGTGATGAGTTTTTAAGCTAGTTTTTTTATCACAAAAAGAAAAATGATGGTATTCGTATTGGTAAAAAACTAGACGTGGATAGACGAATGGGTTGGATAAAGGCTCAAAACGGGTCGAGTGGAAGCAGATCACTTTTAGTATGGGTGAAAACAGGGTCAGGTCAAGCAGATCACTTTTAGTTATGAATCCAAAAATAAAACTGTTGCAATAATCTTGGTCTAAAGATGTTTTAGGAGGTTGAATTTTGAAATCAGACTTTGGGTGACTTTGAAGTTTCAACGCGTTCCCCTTCTAACCACTTTTATCGATTTGAAATGTTTGAGATAAAACACAACCCAAATTGACCCATATATAAGTAAATGGGTCAAAATTGCCACTTCTAAACACAAATTTATACTAATCTCAGATATTATTTTGGTGACCAAGGAGGGCATCTGTAACGAATGGTAGTATTTTGACCTCTGTGATTGCATCTGTAACCATAGACGGAACTTGAACAATTTTAGTGGGGGGGCCGAAATTTTCTCGGGAGGGCCAAACACGAAATTTACAAAAAGTACTTACCTTTGTAACAGCAGAGTCCTTGTGTGCAGTTTCTCCACCAGAACCATCTTTTTCAACAAACTCCTTCTGCTCGTCTTCTTTAACAGACTTCTTTTTTTTCTTCTTTTTTCTTGATTTTTTAACAGACTTCTTATCCTCAGATTCTTCAACATTCTTTTGTGTACCACTTCCTGATTCAGCACGTTCCTTCTGCTCGTCTTCTTTAACAGACTTCTTATCCTCTGAACCTTCAACATTCTTTTGTGTACCACTTCCCGATTCAACACACTCCTTCTGCTCCTCTCCGTTAACAGACTTCTTCTCCTCAGATTCTTCATCATTCTTTTGTGTACCACTTCCTGATGCAACACATTCCGTCTGCTCGCCTTCTTTAACAGATTTCTTACCCTCGACTTCTTCATTTTTTGTAATAGCAGAATCCTTATGTGCAGTATCTCCACCAGAACCACCTTTTCCAAAATCCATCTCTCTTATATTTTCCCAACCATGATTTTCGTAATATGTCTCCAATTCGTCTTCCCACGCTGCGAAATCTTGTTTCTCGCCTTGTTCATTATATCCAATTTCTTCAATACCAAAATCCTCTTCATTTGCTGGTAAAACAGGACCCTGATGCCAAAACAATTTATGAAAGATCTCCCAGTAAATGTTTATATCAAAATGGAAAGTTTTTTAAGTTTTGACATTATATATAAATGTTTTATTTTTATATAGAAGAATATTTATATGAAATTCCATTTTCACGGGGTGTTTGCTTACCAAAATTACAATTATCATGTAAATATGTTGTATGCTGATAAGAGCACATACAACTTTCGCAAACATATTATAGTTAAAAAATGATCTAAATTGTACAGTTTACACAATAACTATCTTTTGATGACTAAAATGTACCAATAAAAGTAACATGACTAAAACAAGCCAAATTAACATCACGTTGGTTATAATGTAAAACGGTAGGAAAACAACTAACCTCAGAGACAATTGCATTGATCATCTCCATTGCATTCTTAACCTGCTGCTTACTACCATAAATGTTGACGGTGCTCTCGCATGCTTCCGCATCCACTGGAGGAACATATGTATCCAGCTAGATAATAACAGTTAGTAATACATGAAGTCAGTTCAAATTCCAACCAAAACTCAAAACACAAGATTATGATATGTTTGTTGTCTGATTAAGATTAAGTTTAAGAACAAACCTCTATCCATGTACCAGACTCCACTTCAATTCTCGTGAGATTGGTACCATCGATTCCCAGTAGAGGGACAACCTTTATACATACACAATCACAAACAACAAAATTTTAGTATGCCAAAAATAAAATTACAGAACTGATGGTTTTTACTCCAAATAGGGTGGTTTTACCACCTTAAGAGAAGGTATGTTCATTGATTTGTGACAAATATCTAATGGCATTATAGCTGTTGGGACAGAGGACACATCATCTAATGGTATCTGCAAAGAAAAAAGTCACGTTTAGCAAAGCATAAAACACAACAGACTTCCCAAAGTTGGCAAAACCTACAAAGGTGGTATCAACCAACATTTAACTTCGAAAGTGATGATATTCAAACTAGTTTTTTTTTTTAAGAACGGCACTAGTGTTTTTTTATCACAAAAAATGATGGTATCCGTATTAGTAAAAAACTAGAGGTAGATAAACGAATGGGTTGGATAAAGGCTCAAAACGGGTTCGAGTGGAAGCAGATCACTTTTAGTATGGGTGGAATGGAAACAGGGTCAGGTCAAGCACATTTTCACATACTTCTAACTTTTTCTTTAATATGTCAGTCTTAGTTATGAATCCAAAAATAAAACTACAGCAATAATCTTGGTCTAAAGATGTTTTAGGAGGTTGAATATTGAAATCAGACTTTGGGTGACTTTCAAGTTTCAACATGTTCCCCTTCTAACCACTTTTATCGATTTGAAATGTTTGAGCTAAAACACAACTAATCTCGGATGTTATTATTTTGGAGAACCAAGGAGGGCTTGCCAAAAAGAAAGTGGAAAATGGTAGTAAGTTGACCTCTGTTATTGCATCTGTAATGAGCAATTCAGCAATTCTAATCTGAGCAGCAGTACCCAACAGTTCGAGATATGCGTGAAAATGAAACCTGGCTGTTGCATCAGTAAATATCCCAACTGTAGCCCCTGAGGCACTATGAATGCTCCTTAGCATTAAATCTTGGTTCCCTAGAATCTTATGAACCTATTGATTGAAAAATAACATAATATTATCAACATTCTGGTGACATGAAAAAAGAAATAAATAAATAAGTTTTTGTACAACTAGATGATAACATACATCTTTAACACGAATCCTTAGCAGTTCCCTCGTCACTCCTTCTATAGAATTTGGGCCAACTGGAAGTTGACCTGATACCAGATTATGTGTTTGCAGATTAAATACAAGATTACAGTAGTGGCCTTAACGAGCATACTACAATGAACATTTAACAGTTAGCAGAACGAAGTAACCAAGAAAATTTTGCACTATAGTGTTACTATCACTACAAATCGCAAAATTAGCGCTAAATCATGACTAGATACACAACAATAAATTCAACTACAGTTATTCATCAATAAGTTCGTTCAAATACATGCCAAAACTATCGATTAATCATCATAACTTGATCAGAAACACAACAGTAATCATAACTTCTTACAGATTATTCATATTTAACCAGCCAATATCATTGTTGAATTAAATCAAACATCAATCACCGAATACACAAAAAACATATAAGTTATTCAGCTTGATTTTCATAAAAGATCTATGATCGATATACGTGACGATCTACATCAACAGCATATAACAGAATGACCTCATCATTTCAACCACAGCTATTGATGTCAAGTTAACAATCGACCAATGAGGTCATCAAATCAACTACTCGCCATCAATTTCGACCTATCAGTTCATTCAAATACGCAATCTAATTAACTATAGCAGTAATCATAAGTTCATACCGATGATCCTGAGATAATGATGATCGTTATCGATAAAGCTTCTGATTTCCGGTGTCGGTGCAGGAATGTGATCCGATTCTGTAACTTTCGCTTTTCCTTTTCGATCTCGTTCATTTGAGCTTCCTCCTTCCATTTGACCCTTACCAGAAGTACTTTCTTCTGATTGTTTTGATCCCTTGTTTACTCCACTGCCAGATAGTTCACCGCAACTAGGCTCTTTAAAATCACTTCCCCCTTCAAACGATTCCATAGGCTGCCAAAGAATAGTATCTCATAAACGCTAGTAATACATACACCAACCAACAAATCAAGCTTTTTTCTTGACAAATTAAGCTAAAATCACCTGAGACATTGCTGACCGGATTAATGAAACTGCCTTGATAACATTTTCACGAGGACCATATATGTTCGCTACTCTTTCGTTTTCTATAACACCGGCTGGTGGAGGAGGACTAAGCTGCACATTCACAATTATACTTTTATCAACCTAATATTCATATCATTTGTTTGAAATTTACTTATTTGTTATACAAAGAAACAGACCGTTATCCATGCACCGGATGTCATTTCCAGCCTCAAGATATTAGCTCGAAACAAGCCAATAATTGACGAAACCTACAAATACATATACAATCAACAATGATTTTATAAACAACAAGATACAGACTCTGTCCATAATGATTGTCCAGTTACAAAAAGGGATGGGTTGTTTAATTTCACTTCCCCCATATCTTAAGCTTTGATGTTTTTGTAACCAAGTTCTTAAGTACATATATGTTACCTTGTCGAAGGTGATCTTCATTTCATACTCATGAACAGTTGGCGGCATCAAAATCACTGGATAACAGTCGCTGCTGTACGCCTATACATGATGAAGCAAAATATTGGGTCAAATTACTTCCAAATGAAAAATAAACAATGTCAATGAGTAAGAAATAATCGACCTTGAGAATTTTATCTAGGATGAGTTCTTCAGCCATTTTAACTTGTTCAACAGTACCCACTAAATCTATATAAGAATGTTTGTGTTTAATAGCTTCAGCATCTGATAATAGTCCAATTGTGGCTTTTGAGGCTCTATGAATGGGTAACATCCCTTTGAAGTCTTCATCAAGAACTTTGACAAGCTGTTATTAGAATGATTGAAAGTAAATCATTAGCAAGAAATTGAAAATTAGGTTGTGTGTTTGGGATTAGTAAAATGTGCAAACGTCACTTACGTCTATAGTACGAATACGATATACTTTCCTACATAACTGTGCTCCTGCAGCAATTTCTTCAGCTAGATGCTGAGCTCTTCGATTATCCTCTTCTGCAACGAGATTTTTTTCAAATGAGTATTAGGGGGTGTTTGGGTAAGCTAACTTGAGGGGCTTTAGTAGTTTTTTGTGTTTTCAAAAAGCTTTTAAACTCTATAAAGGTGCTTGGATAAGCTTATTTAGTGGCTTTTATTTCTTGTGCGGGGGTTTGGGTGGGGTTTGCTATTAAGAACAAGTTTCTCAAATGAGGATTCTTGAGAATGTATAAGCTATTAATCTTACCCAAACACCCCCTTAGTTTCATTTGGTCGAGAAATTATACAAAATTAATGACATGAACTGATTTTCACACATATATTATTTCACGAAACAGATTATACAGAAAAAATATCTCGAAAAATAGATAAAGTAGATTTAAACTGAATTATCTATGTATGCATCGCGGGGACTAGTAATGATAATTCCGAATCAATAAGAACAAAAGAATCACAATAACTCACCGATTCCTGATACTAAAATCTAAAAGGCACAAGAGTATTTATAAGGTAAACTATATGGTCAGTTTTCTTGATCGAACAAAATACAGAAACATTTACATATGTAAGTCCTGAGGCGATGTTTTGATTCACAATATCTCCACTCCCAATTAATTTGAAACAAACGTAAGTGTGGAAACCTTTTACTTTTTCAAAATTTGTTCACACTTATTTGCGTAACTACTTTCTATACATTTATATGTGTTAATAAACTCTAAATATTTTACACACTTTTTAAAAGTGCATAAAAAAGTAAAATGGACTCTTTTTTGTAGTGTCATATGATCAACAGTACGCAGCATTAGATCGATTTAAACACGTAAAAATAAACACAGAATACACACAGAGTACAATATCGATCAGACCATTACATGATCGATTCATACACGTTATGTCAAACACACAAAGTACTTATCATGATTCCGTCACAAAAAACACACCCACAGATTACCTCAGTCTCTTATATAAAAAATAAGAACTACCTAAGTATATTAAACATATAAAGTACCAAAATCATCACAAGAAAAGAATCAAACCAAGAAAAGCAGTAACAAATACACACAGATATACGCACGTTACATCTTCGATACACAAACGCACATTATCTTATATGAAGAAATTAAACAAATCAGATTATCGAACATAATAAGATCAGTTCAAATAACTAAAGAACACAGCTGAAAGATATACAAGCTTGTAGATATTATGAAATTTATGATCAGATTGTTACCGTAAATTTCCGTATAGTTGAGATTAGATGTCGGATCACTACCAGGCTTCAGTAACGATTTAGGAAACTGTGGATTAGGATCTTCGATTTTCGCCTTTGCGTATTTGTCGATTTTTGGTTCTTGATCCATTTCTTTACAGAGAATTTTTTTGATTGTTAGAGAAGAAATGACGTTGAAAATATGATATATTCAACTGAAATGGAACAAGGCGGGAAAATCTGTTATGGACTCAGATATAGAATATTTGTATTTAGTCCCTGTAGTAGTTGAAAAATCCTTATTAATTAGATAAGCTAAGCCAAACATTTAGCAATGGCTTATAAGCTCATGATATATAAGCCATAAGCCGTTTATTCAATTAATTTTTTGCTCGTTAAACAATTTCGGGTTGTAGGCTTAGTATAATTGCTTTTTTTTTCATTTTTGAGTGATATAACAAGCGAGTATGACTATGTATAGATGAAAAATCCTGACGGACACATATAACTGACATGTTCAAATTTGTAACCTCAATATTTTGATAACTTATGGAATAATTTGTTTGCTCCTCAAACACTTTAGGGTTGTAGTGAGATTACTTGGCTTTAAACGAAAAAATTCTATGGGAAGCGTTGAAAAATAAAGAATTTTTTATAAGTTAAAAAATTTAAAAATGAGTAATGTTTAATTAATCTCTAAAATACCCTTTTAAAACATAAATTACAATAATTAAATTCAAATAATGTTGTCTTAATAAAATAATTTCCTTCGTAATGTTCTCATCAAAAACTAAAAGTTAAAAAAAATGCATGACAATTTTGACAACATTTTCTAATCAGTTTCTATAAAATAAATAAAGAGAAGATTTTTTTAAGGCAAATAGCACAAAAAGATACTCAACTTAAGAGAAAACTATTATATATCCACCTACTATAATAGTTTTCTCATAACTACATGCGAATCGGTTTTTTTCTTTATTCAAAAATAGTGATGGTGGTGGGGAAGCGATGCTTGGTAGTGATGTTAGTGGGGAAAATTGGTGGTGACGACGATGATTGATGGTAGTAGTAGCGGCCAGTGAGTTTGAAATGTAAAACTTAACGAATTATCATTAAATATTTAACGAAAGTATCCAAATTGGCTAAAAAAAATTGAGTTTCTTTTTATGCAAGAAAAAAAGTGTGATACCTTGATTGAAAATGACCCTTAAGTTAAATATGTCATTTGCCCATTTTTTTTATTTACTTTTAACATTAACATTTTCTAAAAGTCCATCCACAAACTCTACTATACAAGACATTATATTACAATCATTTATTATTATTGTTAGTTTATATATAGTTGATGAAAATGAATAACTAAAATTGTTTGTCGCAATAGAATTTTGTTGTTATGCTAGTTATATTTATGCACGTAAGTGTCTATGTTATCTTAGTTTGATTTTGTCATATATGAATTTAGTATTGTATGTTTTTGAGTTCTCACTTCAGCTTAACTAAGATCGTCACAACAGGCCATTGTAGTCTTGTATATAAACCTCTTCATATAAACTATAGTAACAATTAACAATCATCACAAAGAATATACGGACAAGAGTGTTGGATTCAGGGACCTCTTCATTTAAAACTGAAAAACAAATCATGATTATGAGTTTTGCTACAATATACTCGAAGACATGTACACAATAGAACAACATTAATAAAAAGTTCGGGGGAAATAAAATTTGAGTTGGGATAGGTTATATTTTTTCCCTGACTATTTTCTTTTTTTGGGAGCGTTTTGTAAATTTTTTTACGGGCCATTTTTGTGTACGAAAAACGTAAATAGTTAAACAGGTGATGGTCCGTTTTGTATTTTTTTTTTTTTTTACTTTGGGCCAATTTTTTAGGCTAATTTTTTCCGGATAATTTTGTTTGGTCGATTCGGGAAAAAAAAAATAATTGCGTTGGGACGGGTTAATTTTTTCCGAATAATTCTTTTCTTGGGGACGGATCGATATCTTTTTTTTGGGCGATGAATGTAAAACAGTTGTGAACAATAAAAACTTGACGTGTTTTTTTTGTTCATTTTTTTTGTACGGGATTTTTTGTGTAGAAAATCGTAAATAGTTATTAAACGTTGAGGGACCGTTTTGTATTATTTTTTTTATTCTTTGGGGCCAAATTTAGGCTAATTTTGGGCTAGATTTTTTTTTATACTATGGGCCACAATTTCTGCGAATTTTAGGCTAGTTTGTCGACAACGTATGTGTATATTTCTTTGTAATAATTTTTTTTTATATGGCTTTTGTGTTGCGGCTCATGTTTGAAGTGTTGTTTTTTTTTTATATAGGTTTTTTTTTTAATATAACTGGGTTGTACGTTTGGGACTTAAGATTGATTATTTTAAAGTTATTAGATATCGAAGATTGTTATTGTGGGTCATTTTTTTTAATCTGAATTAACTCGGATACTTTTGTTCATTCTTATTTTTTCACCTCCTCTTTTGTGATCAACTATTATCACCACCCACACAAAAACTAAATAACATAACCAACAACAACTAACTCGGGTTGACCCAAACTAGGAGCTCGTTATGTAGCCGGTGGCGAAGTCAAAACGACTCGTTTTTGTCCAGACAAATGTGTATATATATAATTAACACATGATGATTTCCGCGCGTTGCTGCGGGTCGTTAATTGTTTTCGCGTAGGTGCGAGGCATTATTATTTTTTACTTTTTTTATTTTGTGTGGTTTTATTTTTTCGTCCTTATGTTTAATAGTTTGTTTTTTTTTCTTATATGGGCTTATGTGTGGGACTCATGTTTAAAGGTTTCTTTTTTTTGCTATACGGGTTTTTTTCAATATAATTTTATGGGAACATGGCTTTTTTTATTGTATTCTGTGTGTGTTTATTTTTTCGGTCTCATGTTTAATAGTGCGGGTTTAAATTTTTGCGTTAAAATTTTATTTTTATTATTTCTATTTTTTTATTTGTGGGAGGTTGTGGGGTTATTTTTTTCGGTCTATGGTTTACTAGGTTTGTTTTTTATATAATGGGCTTATGTGTTGGCTCAATGTCCGCGCGTATTTTTTTATTGAATAAGTCAATCTTTTGTAGTTTTTTTCCATTTTTTGCGAGCGGTTAATTTTTTTTTTTTTAATTGCCTATAACAAAAATGCAAATGGGCCCAAGCCCAAATGAGAGGCCCCAATGGACGAGGTACTGTAGCGTGCTGCGCAAAACGGCAGCGTTTTAACCTTAATATAGTATATATATATAATCGTCACAGAGAATATACGGACAAGAGTGTTGGATTCAGGGACCTCTTCATTTAAAATTGAAAAACAAATCATGATTATGAGTTTTGCTACAATATACTCGAAGACATGTACACAATAGAACAACATTAATAAAAACGGAAAATTGCACAAAAATATATCCTATTTTAGGTCAATCTGAATTTTAGGTACTCGACTTTTTCTTCTTTTTAATTTAAGGTACCAAAGTTAATTTTATGTGCAATGTAAGGTTTGTTGAGGTTTTTTCGACTTTTCGAGAGAGGATTCAAGTCATTTTTCTCGCTGACATGGTTAACTAATGTGATGCATCATTATTGTTGAGCATTTAAAAGACATTTCGGCTAAAATTATGACCCATAACCACTTTCACAAAAAAAAAAACTTACATTGCACATAAAATTAACTTTAATACCTTAAATTAAGAAAAAAATTAGGTACTTAATAAAGTTCATGGCCTAAAGTAAGATACTTTTTTATGCGATTTCTAATAAAAAAGACCAACTCCGTTAAAACAATCGAGTGTAATTAAAAATTGAGTTTAATTACATTTCGCATATTAAGTCAGAGTTAATTACATATTTCTTCTTTGTAGTCTACACACATGCACCTTTCGTCCCCTTTTAAGTTTGCTTGCACCGTTCTTTCCAATAGTCGCAAAATCTTGCGTTTTTCGTCCTTTTAACCAACGGCCGTTATTTATTGTGGTTAGGTCCCCCACATGTATAAAATGTGAGGGCATATAAGGACGAAAAATGAGTTAATTACAGATTTTGTCCTTCTGGTTTACATAAATTGCATCTTTCGTCCTTATATGCCCTCACATTTTATATACGTGAGAGACTTAACCACAAAAAGCAACTATTGTTGATAAAAAAGACAAAGAAAGCAAGATTTTACAATCATTGGGATGAACGGTGCAAGCAAAGTTAAAAAAGGACGAAGGATGTGAATACGTGTATATCACATGGACAAAATATGTAATTAACTCGTTAAGTAATTAACGTATTAACTAAATTAAACTAGAACTAGAAGTATAGTTTTTTGGACCCTGAAATCCTGGGACCTCCTAGTTCCACCCATGTTACTACGTGAGGAACCATGAGAGACGTCAATGGGTGACCATCTAGTCATTGACCTTGAGGAGGCACCAGACGCATGCGAGATATAATTTCCCATATGAGCATATCCTATCCTACATTTATATAAGATGTGGGTTGTCTCATTTATAAGGCCATTAAAGTAAGCGCTTGAGGTCCTGAGTTTTACGAGCCCCTCTGTTCGTGTATGTACCGGACACATTGTGTCGGACATCACTACGAAGCCGGATAGTATATGCCGGAGGATATAACCGGACGGTAAATAACGACACACTTGGAAAGCGACATAGCATGACTAGAAGGCGACACGGGAAACGCGTTGTCCCGCAGGTTGTCCTTATCCTAAGAGCCAAGTCTGACTATGTTCCTGGCACACTAGGTCGTGGGTCCCCTCACATGTCAGTCATACATCAGACGCCAGGTCAACAGCTAGTGACATCACTAATCAGGTACAACTTTGGGTAGTATAAATACCCAAAGGCATTCTACTATTTCACTATGTTTTTTCTTCTGACAATACTCACTCTGACAATACTATTCCATCAGTATCAAGACCATTCTCTTACTCTCACGCCGCAGTTTGGTCCCGGGGTCAAACCTGGGGCGAGACTAACGCGTGTTGTTTCCTTGTGTGTAGGTATCACTCCCTATTAGTGGCCGGAAGGTGCTCCGGAAAACCAAAAGGCCACCGTAACAAGATTTTACCTCAACAAATTAGCACCATCTGTGGGACCCAAATTCCAAACTACCAAGAGTTGCGAATGACGAGTCCTACATCCGAACCAATTACACCGCTGAACCGTGTTACGGGAAATAGCAACATATCTGGTGACTCATAATAAATAAAGAGAAAATCGAAGTTTTAACAATAAAGCGACTATTTATTAAAGTATCGAAAAATTTATTAGGCTCTTTTCGATAAAATTGCTTTAGGCCTCATGTAACCTTGAGATGGCTATCACTCGGTAAATCATAATTGCATTTTTCAAAAATTTTAAGCTTTTCAACTCTCACAATCTCATTTTCGTTTTGGATTAGAAAAGATCATAAACTACATTCACGAATAAGCATAAAAAACTTGAGCAAATTAATATAATATAGTATCTGCTTTCATCTATATTTCTTCTTTTTTACATGTAAGTTAAACTAATATGTAAAAGATAATTAATATAATGCATTATATATTAGAAGAATAACAAATGAGGCATCTATGATTTATTGTTTATTTGATCAAATGAATGTGGAAAGAATTTTCACTTATCATGCAGTGACATGAGACATAAATATAGCTTGTAAAGTGTGATGAAATATATAGTCTCAAGTGGTAAACATGTAGTTCAAGGGTTTATTGTGTCAATTTGTATTTTCAGATTATTGTTTTAAAGATAGCTTTCAGATCAACGAGTCAAAAGAATAAAAGATGGAGGGCTGTTTGTGTCTTTCTTAGATTCTCAAGCCTTGGTCTGCTCTTATTAAAGCTGATCAATCCAAGCATTGAGGGAAAACTCTGATCCCCCCCCCCCCCCCCCCTCCCCCCCCCCTCCCACCCTTTACTCCCCTCATCCCCCTCCCCCTCTCTCTCACCAATCACCTATCTGCCACTTACAATTCCTTATCACATGTCTCTTCCCTCCATCCCCTCTTCTCAATCTACCTCCTCTCAACTCACACTGACCTAGCGGACCTCTCACTACTCGAACCTCCCGGAAAACTCAACCATCTAGAGGGTCGCCCACACTCCCCTCCATCTCATCTTCTACTCTCCACCACCTGATACATCGTCTATCTCCCTTCTTCATTCACCTCTCGTACCAAAGACCCTACCCTCCCAAAACGAACATACGTCTCTTGCCGATGCCTCACTCTCTCACCTCTCACGTTCTCCTCATCATCCGTCTTCCGACTCTCTCTCCTTACTCAATCAGTATCTCCCCCTTCGTCTCCCTCTCATCTCTCGCATCTCTCCACTCCGCCCAGCTCCTCTCCGCAACCTTATAAAATAAAGCTCTCGTCTCACCGAAACGAACGACGCTCCCGCGCAATCCTCTCTTCCCTCTTCTCCATCCATCCTATCTCCCTTCACATCCACTACTCCTCTCTCCTTCCTCATACCTCCTCCGTCCTTCATAATCAATACCTCAATCCCTCTCCAAGCATCTCACTCAATCCCGCTCTCGCCCTCCCTCTCCTCTCTCTCCCTCTCTCCTCCTCCTCTAGTCATCAACTCGCGTCCTCTCGAACTCCTCCGACAATCTCACTCGATCTCCTCCCCTCATTCTCTCTCTACTTTCTCTCGTCCTCTTCCCTCTGTCTCCCCCCCCTGTCTCTCCTCTCTACGACTCATCTCTCTCCTCTATCCACTTCCGACTCATCTCCTCGATCTCACATACATCCTCAGTTTCACTTATCATGCAGTGACATGAGACATAAAAATAGCTTGTAAAGTGTGATGAAATATATAGTCTCAAGTGGTAAACATGTAGTTCAAGGGCTTATTGTGTCAATTTGTATTTTCAGATTATTGTTTTAAAGATAGCTTTCGGATCAAGGAGTCAAAAGAATAAAAGATGGAGGGCTGTTTGTGTCTTTCTTAGATTCTCAAGCCTTGGTCAGCTCTTATTAAAGCTGATCAATCCAAGCATTGAGGGAAAACTCTGATCCCTCTCTTCTCTCTCTAGAAAATTCGATATCTCTCTATCTCTCTCTCTCTCTCTCACTATTGTAACCTTAATTTTGAGATCATCTTGATCTTAGATTCAGCAAGTAATAGAACAATAATCAAGTTAGATTATTGATTCACACCTGATTAGCAATGGTGGATAGTTCTTGGTTTATTTGATTGAAATCAGTTATGATTGTTGTTCTTGATACTCAAATTGAGATTTGAGTGTTTTTATATTGAGAGATTTATACTTTCTTCATGGTATCAGAGCCAGGGTGCTCTGGAATCGTTTTTACAAAAAATTAGGGTTTCATAAAATTTGAGGGTTTTTCAAAATTAATCAATCAGTTTTCAATTTAAACTATTTTTTGGTAAGATATGTGGTTTAATTGCACAGATCTATTGTTATTTTGTAAAAACCTTAATTTTGAGAAATTAGGGTTTCAGATTGATCGTTGGTAATCTTCTCTCTTTGGTTGGTTTTTGGTGATTAAGAGTGTTTAATCATTGGATCTTGGAAGTTTTTTGGTAAGATCTGTGGTTTAATTGGTGATTGGGTGTGGGTTGTTGCTAATTAATCTGCTAGCTCTCTTGACTAAGTGAATCAAGAGGATAGTCGATTTGGTATTGATTTTCGTTGCATGTCATTTAAAGCTCTGTAACACCTCTTTATCTTTCTCTCTTTAGTTGTTAATTGAGTCTAACATCCCTTGATCTGCCACCTTGAGTGGTGTGAAAGCCTGGGAACTTCCTTCTTTCTTTCTTCTTATTGTTTTTTTATTGTTTGTTCTTGTTTTCATCATGTTTGTTCATAATTCTGTTCATAATTCTGAGAATGGTGATGATTATGTTAAGGATCATAATCCTGTTACTTTAATTAGTATACTGGATATTAGTGACCCATTAC
>BQNB010120828.1:0-17988 GCA_026074375.1 Tanacetum coccineum | reverse complement strand
CATTTCACTCTTCATGATTTATACTAACCGCCTCAATCATGAATCAATTCAAATTTCTACCTATTTCTACCTATATATGGGGCAAGGCATGAAATATTGCATGATGACTAGGCTGGTGACATGGCAAATTAATGGTGACTGGAAATGCCACCTCAAAGGGCATAATGGGAACAAATTTATGACTAGGCAATCACAGTGTAAAAAACAAGGGTATTTTAGACATTTTGTATATGCATTAAACCTCAGCTACAATCTCGCCTCATTCATTCTTCAGTTATACATTTGCTTTCCAGAGTACCATTTCACTCTTCACGATTTATACTAACCGCCTCAATCATGAATCAATTCAAATCAATCAAAGTAATCAATCAATAATCAATAACCCCTATTCTTATCTTCATGATCTCATTAGCATTTCCATTTTCAAAATTCAAATCTCCCAAAATCATGGATGTGTTTAAATCCCAATACCAGGTTTGTCAAAATTCAAATCTCCCAAAATCATTGATCATAGACGAACCCTAATTTCACAATTCCAGGTTTGTCATTTCGCCATCTTATAGATATTAATTGATCTCATTTTGTTTGACTTGTGTTTAGTTGATTTTTTTGGCCTTTATCTTTGTTTGATTGATTTGAGCATTTTTTAGGAAAGTATCCATAAATTTCTAATAAACAAGTATGATTTTTTATGCCCAAGATCAACCTTACATGTATATACCTACCGGAATTGATCTTGGCTACGTTAATGGTGGATTGACAAGTGACTATTTGAGGTGATAATGAGTATGAAGTTTTGATTTTTATTGATGTGTTTGTTTGATAGGTTTGACCATCTACTTATCATATGTTTGCCTTAGGATGATAATTTTGGTTGATAATTAATATGCTTGATGGGTAAAGTTTTTAAATAATGAGCAATTACTTTTATTTATTTTTTCTGAGATTATTTTGTATTTTTTATATTTCTACCTATATATGGGGCAAGGCATGAAATATTGCATGATGACTAGGCTGGTGACATGGCAAATTAATGGTGACTGGAAATGCCACCTCAAAGGGCATAATGGGAACAAATTTATGACTAGGCAATCACAGTGTAAAAAACGAGGGTATTTTAGACATTTTGTATATGCATTAAACCTCAGCTACAATCTCGCCTCATTCATTCTTCAGTTATACATTTGCTTTCCAGACACCATTTCACTCTTCACGATTTATACTAACCGCCTCAATCATGAATCAATTCAAATCAATCAATAATCAATAACCCCTATTCTTATCTTCATGATCTCATTAGCATTTCCATTTTCAAAATTCAAATCTCCCAAAATCATGGATGTGTTTAAATCCCAATACCAGGTTTGTCAAAATTCAAATCTCCCAAAATCATTGATCATAGACGAACCCTAATTTCACAATTCCAGGTTTGTCATTTCGCCATCTTATAGATATTAATTGATCTCATTTTGTTTGACTTGTGTTTAGTTGATTTTTTTTGGCCTTTATCTTTGTTTGATTGATTTGAGCATTTTTTAGGAAAGTATCCATAAATTTCTAATAAACAGGTATGATTTTTTATGCCCAAGATCAACCTTACATGTATATACCTACCGGAGTTGATCTTGGCTACGTTTATGGTGGATTGACAAGTGACTATTTGAGGTGATAATTAGTATGAAGTTTTGATTTTTATTGATGTGTTTGTTTGATAGGCATGACCATCTACTTATCATATGTTTGCCTTAGGATGATAATTTTGGTTGATAATTAATATGCTTGATGGGTAAAGTTTTTAAATAATGAGAAATTAATATTTCTACCTATATATGAGGCAAGGCATGAAATATTGCATGATGACTAGGCTGGTGACATGGCAAATTAATGGTGACTGGAAATGCCACCTTAAAGGGCATAATGGGAACAAATTTATAACTAGGCAATCACAATGTAAAAAAGGGTATTTTAGACATTTTGTATATGCATTAAACCTCAGCTACAATCTCACCTCATTCATTCTTTAGTTATACATTTGCTTTCCAGACATCATTTCACTCTTCACGAATTATACTAACCGCCTCAATCATAAATCAATTCAAATTTCTACCTATATATGGGGCAAGGCATGAAATATTGCATGATGACTAGGCTGGTGACATGGCAAATTAATGGTGACTGGAAATGCCAACTCAAAGGGCATAATGGGAACAAATTTATGACTAGGCAATCACAGTGTAAAAACGAGGGTATTTTAGACATTTTGTATATGCATTAAACCTCAGCTACAATCTCGCCTCATTCATTCTTCAGTTATACATTTGCTTTCCACTCTTCACGATTTATACTAACCGCCTCAATCATGAATCAATTCAAATCAATCAAAGTAATCAATCAATAATCAATAACCCCTATTCTTATCTTCATGATCTCATTAGCATTTCCATTTTCAAAATTCAAATCTCCCAAAATCATGGATGTGTTTAAATCCCAATACCAGGTTTGTCAAAATTCAAATCTCCCAAAATCATTGATCATAGACGAACCCTAATTTCACAATTCCAGGTTTGTCATTTCGCCATCTTATAGATATTAATTGATCTCATTTTGTTTGACTTGTGTTTAGTTGATTTTTTTGGCCTTTATCTTTGTTTGATTGATTTGAGCATTTTTTAGGAAAGTATCCATAAATTTCTAATAAACAAGTATGATTTTTTATGCCCAAGATCAACCTTACATGTATATACCTACCGGAGTTGATCTTGGCTACGTTTATGGTGGATTGACAAGTGACTATTTGAGGTGATAATTAGTATGAAGTTTTGATTTTTATTGATGTGTTTGTTTGATAGGCATGACCATCTACTTATCATATGTTTGCCTTAGGATGATAATTTTGGTTGATAATTAATATGCTTGATGGGTAAAGTTTTTAAATAATGTGCAATTAATATTTCTACCTATATATGGGGCAAGGCATGAAATATTGCATGCTGACTAGGCTGGTGACATGGCAAATTAATGGTGACTGGAAATGCCACCTTAAAGGGCATAATGGGAACAAATTTATGACTAGGCAATCACAGTGTAAAAAAGAGGGTATTTTAGACATTTTGTATATGCATTAAACCTCAGCTACAATCTCACCTCATTCATTCTTCAGTTATACATTTGCTTTCCAGACATCATTTCACTCTTCACGATTTATACTAACCGCCTCAATCATGAATCAATTCAAATTTCTACCTATTTCTACCTATATATGGGGCAAGGCATGAAATATTGCATGATGACTAGGCTGGTGACATGGCAAATTAATGGTGACTGGAAATGCCAACTCAAAGGGCATAATGGGAACAAATTTATGACTAGGCAATCACAGTGTAAAAAACGAGGGTATTTTAGACATTTTGTATATGCATTAATCATGAATCAATTCAAATCAATCAAAGTAATCAATCAATAATCAATAACCCCTATTCTTATCTTCATGATCTCATTAGCATTTCCATTTTCAAAATTCAAATCTCCCAAAATCATTAATCATAGACGAACCCTAATTTCACAATTCCAGGTTTGTCATTTCGCCATCTTATAGATATTAATTGATCTCATTTTGTTTGACTTGTGTTTAGTTGATTTTTTTGGCCTTTATCTTTGTTTGATTGATTTGAGCATTTTTTCGGAAAGTATACATAAATTTCTAATAAACATGTATGATTTTTATGCCCAAGATCAACCTTACATGTATATACCTACCGGAGTTGATCTTGGCTACGTTTATGGTGGATTGACAAGTGACTATTTGAGGTGATAATTAGTATGAAGTTTTGATTTTTATTGATGTGTTTGTTTTATAGGCATGACCATCTACTTATCATATGTTTGCCTTAGGATGATAATTTTGGTTAATAATTAATATGCTTAATGGGTAAAGTTTTTAAATAATGAGCAATTAATATTTCTACCTATATATGGGGCAAGACATGAAATATTGCATACTGACTAGGCTGGTGACATGGCAAATTAATGGTGACTAGAAATGCCACCTTAAAGGGCATAATGGGAACAAATTTATGACTAGGCAATCACAGTGTAAAAAAAGAGGGTATTTTAGACATTTTGTATATGCATTAAACCTCAGCTACAATCTTGCCTCATTTATTCTTCAGTTATACATTTGCTTTCCAGACATCATTTCACTCTTCACGATTTATACTAACCGCCTTAATCATGAATCAATTCAAATTTCTACCTATTTGAAGTGATAATTAGTATGAAGTTTTAATTTTTATTGATTTTGGCTACGTTTATGGTGGATTGACAAGTGACTATTTGAGGTGATAATTAGTATGAAGTTTTGATTTTTATTGATGTGTTTGTTTGATAGGCATGACCATCTACTTATCTTATGTTTGCCTTAGGATGATAATTTTGGTTGATAATTAATATGCTTGATGTGTAAAGTTTTTAAATAATGAGCAATTAAAAGGTAAAGTTTTTAAACTCTAGAATATCCAGATTTGTTGAAGATGGTATGAAACACCAATAACAGATAATTGCAACTTGAATGCATATTATTTAGATAACCAGGTCCAAAACTCAAATTAGAAGTGTGAATGGAGGCATGTAGCCGGTTGGTAGCATTTGATATATTTAATTTATAATGCTATAACTTTATGGGCTTCTATACAGGAGGAAAACAGAATGCTAGATAGAATGAACCGATATAAAGTTTCAGAAGTTGAAAAACTAGCTCAAACAGTACGTGAGCTTGAGGAAGTTGTTTTGGCTGGTGGAGCTGCTGCAAACGTTGTGCGTGATTATAAGCGCAGACTGCAAAGGTGAATGTAAGCATTTTTTTTGTTTATAGGATTCGTTGTTTGGAGTTTTGTTACTAAACAAACTAAGTTTGCAACTTGGTGCTTTTTTTAGAAACCTGGTGTAAGAATAAAAGAAGGTCTTGGACCGTGAATTAGCGTGTGCTGAAATATCTGCAAATCATTTTCATATTTGAGGTGAGAATTTGAAAGCTTCGAGGTGAGAATTTTTATATTGAATTATATCTTGAAATTGATGAATTTATAGTATACTTTAGTGGTGATTGGCATTATGATTATCATAGTAAGAAAGAACGATGATAAAAAAAAGTGAGATGATGATGTTGCCAAGCCACTGATAATAATTTATCTTGTGAGGTATATAGAATTAATTTCCATGTTAATGTAAACCTAATAGATTTTCCACCTTACACCTGCTGGAAGCATGCGATATTTGTGAATTAGTCATCTTTCTGATGAGAGCACGCAGTATCACTTGATTGCTATAGTGTTAATTGGAGTGTGAATGTTTAGTTTCAAAGTTACGGTTTTATAAAAAAGTATTTGAAACTCAAAGGTAACATTTAGGGGCGTCTGGGATTACATAATTTTCTACATTGTTGCACATCAGCCTACAACTATTCACAACTTTGAGAAACAATTAAAAGGCGTTTTCTCTTTAGGTTTACACAAAGCTGTTATCTTTCTCATAACCTCATTATTTCTAGGTTCTTAATTGAGATTAATACTTATATTTTCAACTTAATTTCAGGAAAAAGACCGAACAGAAGATAAACAGATAAATCAATGCCGCTGTTCATTCCTCGAGGTATTTGCTTTATGGCTGCTTTCATCTTTCGTGCTCTTAATATTGATTATAGGTGATAAAAGTTGATCTTATTCAACGAAACCTAGAGGTAAATAATGCTAAAACAAGCGACATACAGGCTAAAGCTTATATTTGGTTTGGCTGGCTTTAAAGCTGCTGAGCTAAATGGAAATGTCACACTACCCATATCAACAAATAAAGTACGACGTTTTTACATCTGATTCTTTGATCTTTAAGTTTATTCTTTGATGATTTATATGCTAAACGGTCTCTTATAAAATCTCTAACAAATTCTTTTTTTTGGTTAAACATGCTCAAGTCCTTTTTGGTTTTATTGGTTAGGTGGTATGTGCTTAATTACACATATCTTTTACCTCTAAAAACGAGCTTAAATGACCACAAACAGACAAAAACTGCCAAATATATGTTTGTTTTGCATTTGTATTGTAAAGATTTTACAATAGTAGGCAAAGGCTGATATACCTATTCTTTCTATAGGCTAAAATTCTTACTGCTTTAGATTTTTACTTTGGCGAGGACTGAATCAGTTACACATTCGAGCGAAGTAATTACAAATTTATCTTTAAAACTAATGGTTACTCGGATTTAGAGTCATATAGTGCCGCATTTAGTGTCAAACTCAAAGAAAGACAAGAGAAACAGAAGGTACCTATATTCGATTCTGAGTTATCTTATTTTCAAAATTATGTCAGTGTTTAGTTTTTGGGTTAATAATGGTAACACCAACTAACTTTTACCATTTTGGTTGTTTAACGTCCACTATAACATTTTTCCGCAATGGTTTAGTCGTTCAACCTTTTTCTCGGGTCATTTGGCACAATATGAATATGAGTACAAAAAAAGTATTGGAATTAAACCATTGTAAAAAGCAGAGTTTGCAGACTTAATCGATTGAATCATTAAAGTTGGTTTATATTATCTAACTTGTCTATGTATTAATGGATTGAGTTAAATTGCCAAAATGGAGAAAGTTTAGTGGTTTTACACTTTCTTATTTTTAGCTCTTAACATTTTACAATTATGCAGGAATATGATCGTGTCAATTCGGAGAGAAGCTTCCTGCACACAAGATGAAAAATGTGTTTTTAAAAGCAATTGCGAAAAAAGGGTTCTTATTGATTCTTGCATCTCACACCGGATGTGGTAAGACCCTTCTTGCTAAGGCTCTTTTATACGAGTGTGGTGCCAACTTCATTAGCACCAAAGGACTAGAATTGTTTACAATGTGGTTCGGTGGAAGTGAAGCTAATCTTCTTGGAATCTGTGAGAAGGCTCGTGGGTCTGCACCGTGTGTCCTCTTTGATGAACTTGATTCCAATGCAACTCGGGTGATTAATTTTTACGAAGCAAGTTGCATGAAAGTTTGTGTGTTTCAGGATAACATGATTATCTGCTATTTATGTGATTGCATAATTGAAGTAGTTCTGGAGATGCAGGCGGTGTTGCTGACCGTGTTCTAAATCAGCTTTTGACCGAAATGGATGAAATGTATGCCAAAAAGACAATTTTTATTATTGGAGCCACCAATAGACAATATATCATTGACCCTGCCTGCTTCGTCGAGGGTGTCTTGATCAAGTATTTTATATCCCATTACCAGATAATGGCTCACGTCACCAAATCTTTAAGGCATCAGGAAGTCTTCAGTTTCAAAGGTTGTCTATTTGAGAGCTCTAGCCAAATATACACAAAGCTTTAGAGGGGCTGATATTTCTGAAATATGCCAACGTACCTGCAAGTATGCAATCAGGGAGAATATCGAGAAGGTAAGCTTTAGTATCTAACTTTGAATGGGGTGTTTGGCATTGTGGTGTAATAATTTAGTTTTCTATTCTCTATATTATTTGTCTTCCATTGTCAAAATTCAATAGAGGTGAGGATTTAGATCCATTAAATAGAATGACCAACCAATCTAAACTTATAGCACTAATATTGTAAACCCCATCTCTCTTTTAGTTGTCAAAATAAGGATGACATGAGGTTTTTTTTACTATCCTAAATATTCTTATCAATACTTACTTACCACTAATTCTTGGGTTGGTATTGTAGATCAAGTATTTATCATCCTCCATTCCTACTTTTCGTATTCGACTATTAATAGACAA
This sequence comes from Tanacetum coccineum, assembly GCA_026074375.1. Lineage (NCBI taxonomy): Eukaryota > Viridiplantae > Streptophyta > Magnoliopsida > Asterales > Asteraceae > Tanacetum > Tanacetum coccineum. The sequence continues at coordinate 10,216 of BQNB010120828.1, read as the reverse complement.
ATACTTATATGATCCATTTTCTATAAACTCAATAGAGCATGTACTTGATGAGAGTATTGATATGAAACGAACCACACTTGTCAGTGTAGACACTTTGTTACCCATGTAGATTAAGTCTATTATTTCTAAAAAAAGATTTAATTGGTGTTTACCATGTTGAGTTTTGAGTTTTACTACGAGTATTACCCGTTGTCCTTATTTATATGTACAGGTTGTGACTTGTGCACCTACGTGGTTGAATCTTCAGCAAAGTTTTGTCGAGTCATTCGATGGGGAGTCATATGGACATTGGACCTCGCAATTCTAATGAAGATGAGCACGTTCGGATCGATGATCTATCTAACCATCTGGGGTTGTTTTACCGCTGGCCTCTCTTAAGTTCTTTTTGTGCTGCTCTTAACGGTCATGGAAGCTGTAAAGCTGCATCACATCTTAAGGACATGCCATGTAGTTACTCTTTATATAGATTCTAATGTCCCACAAAATGTAGATATCGATGACTTATTCTTAGAAAAGTTAGAAAAATCGCAGTGTAAATCATTTTTACTCGATTATCAAGTTTTGATAAATAAGTTTAGCTTCACTGATTATTGTCGGACAACAACTTTAGCCTTTTTAATCCTAAAATAAATGTTTCATTATTATGTTTTACAATTTTTTTTATTCTTTTTGCATGTTTTATTATGAAGCTAGCCCGCCCATTCAGACGGGCTATGAAACTAGTCAAATTATAACATGTGTAATGCATTAATTTTCTTCTTTAATTTCACTCATTGATCAATTCACTTGTCATTATCATATAAGTAAAAAGTTATGTAGGCATATCAATTAGAACGATACATCATTTTCCTACGTAAAAAGGTACACCCAACGCTTAAAAAGGTACACATTTAGCAGTGAACAATTGTAGTTTGGGTGCTACTATAAAGACCCCCATGGCTCACATGGCTTGTAGTTTAACTATGTTAAAAAAATGTTTTGTCTTGAGTTAATAGAAATTACTTATTTATTGCAATGCGATGATTTTATATATAAATTTTGCAAATTAAAACTATTCAAACAATTAAAAAAAGAGTTAAACATCATTATCTTATTCATGTGCAAACTAAGGGCATCCATTATGGTGAACTTTTTAAAAGGTTTATAATTTTGCCACATCTTACAATGTCATTAATTTAAAAACTATGAACCTATTCTTACTATGGATAAAGCTTTTGAGATTTATAAATTTTTCAAACAAAAATTAAATACTATCATGGTACATAAATTCTTGGACCTCTTCATAATCCTAGACCTTTAAATGTGTTTTTGGTAGGGGTGAGTAAACTGAACCGAAAACCGACCCACCCGACAAACCGAGCCGAACCGAGCTTATTCGGTTCGGTTTTCGGTTTTGGATATCTATTTCGGTTTAATCGGTTCGGTTCGGTTCGACTGAAACCCGACATTTTAGTCGGTTCGAACCACTAAAACGAACCGAACCGAGCCGAACCGAGCTTATTCGGCTCGGTTTCGGTTTATATAGGGTTCATTCGGTTCGGTTCTCGGTTTCCAAAAATCCTTAACTCGGTTTTGGTTCCGGGTCGGTTTTTCTCGGTTCGGGTCGATTTCGACCCGATGCTCACCCCTAGTTTTTGGTGTGTATTTGTTAATTGTGTGTGCTTGAGTGTCTTTAGTGTGTGTAATGTGTGTTTACAGATTCTAAGGAAGAAAAAGAAGAAAGGAGGTGATGATATGTAGTTTTTTTTTTAGTTTTAACTTTATACCATTTGAGTTTTATAAGTTTTAACTTTATACCCTTTAAGTTTTAAAAGTATTTTTGTTTGGGTTAAAAATATGTAGTGTATTTTTTTCTTATATATATTTTAGTTTAATATAATATGTATTTTATTTAATAAATAAAAATATATTTTGTTTAAATAATTGGAAAAGAAAAAAAAGTGGTCATAAAAGGATGGTGTTATGATTGCGGAGGTGTTTTGGTGTTAAAATGTTAAAGCTGTTGTGACGGTGTTATGACACCTAAGCCTCTAACACAAACATTTATCATCTAGAATTTTTGTGGTCGTTAGTTTTTTATAGTCATTATTGTTTTCACTTTGAAAACCGACCCACCCCACAAACCGAACGAGCCGAACCCGAGCCAAACCGAGCGAACCGACTATATCGTTCGGTTTTTGTTTTGATTATCTATTCGTTAGTCGGTTCGGTTTCGGTCCGATTCAAAAACCCGACATTTTAGCGTTTTTGAACCACTAAAACCGACACCGAACCAGCCGAAACAGCTTATTCGCACGGGTTTCCCCCGGTTTATATAGGGTTCTATAATCGTTCGGTTCTCGTTTCCCAAAAATCCTTAAACTCGGTTTTGGTTTTGGGTCGGTTTTTCTCGGTTCTGGTCGGTTTCGACCCGATGCTCACCTCTAATTTTTGGTGTGTATTTGTTAATTGTGTGTGCTTTAGTGTCTTTAGTGTGTGTAATGTGTGTTTGTGTGTGTTTACAGATTCTAAGGAAGAACAAGAAAGGAGGTGATGATATGTAGTGTTTTTTTAGTTTTAACTTTATACCATTTGAGTTTTATAAGTTTTAACTTTATACCCTTTAAGTTTTAAAAGTATTTTTGTTTGGGTTAAAAATATGTAGTGTATTTTTTTTCTTATATATATTTTAGTTTAATATAATATGTATTTTATTTAATAAATAAAAATATATTTTGTTTAAATAATTGGAAAAGAAAAAAAAGTGGTCATAAAAGGATGGTGTTATGATTGCGGAGGTGTTTTGGTGTTAAAATGTTAAAGCTGTTGTGACGGTGTTATGACACCTAAGCCTCTAACACAAACATTTATCATCTAGAATTTTTGTGGTCGTTAGTTTTTTATAGTCATTATTGTTTTCACTTTACGATGCATAAACAATTCTTTTATATAATTTTGTTAATCATCAATAGTTTCTTATTGTCATGATTTTGTGTTTCTTTATTCTTAAAACTTGAAAAAGTTATCCTACATTGCCTTAGAAATTCGACAATTGATAGATCACACTGCGATAAACGAAATAAAAATAAAAAATAAACCAAAAACTGAAAAACCAAACCTATAAACCGAAACTGAATGGTTTTTAAAAAGCAAAAACCGAATATTTTCGGTTTTTAACCTTGCTCACAAAGATGGCTTTTAAACAACAATTTGGGCTGAAATCCAGAATATCGTACTACACCCTACAGCCATTAGCCCAATAAACATTTTCATTTTTCAGCATCTCATATTTAGTCAAACAACTCAAAAACTCGCATATTCGTTTTATATATATCTTAAGATAGAAAACCAGTTTACTCAAAAACTAGGATGGCCTTTGTTTTATACTTTTGGCCGACTAATTCATGAAGCTTAAGTCCACCGACGAACGGATTTAATCCCGGTACATAACTACTTTATATATTTTAAACTGATAAAAAGTTGACATCTTTCACATTTTAGTGATAACAGTTACAAACATTTTATCACTTGGCAGATGCCGAGTAATTGTGTACACTCGTTTAAATCAACTTTTTATCACTCAGCAGCTGCCGAGTAATTGTGTACACTCGTTTAAATCATGACTTGTACATACACACATATTGTATACCTATGAAAAGATACACCATACAATTACCAAATTGTCCAAACAATAGAAATTTTTAACGGATTTTGTGGTCATTAAGAATTGTGTTACCATTTTTGTTCATACCCCTCTTAGAGAGGGAGGTACGGTGGGCTGATGGCTTGGTGCCATCCCATCAGCCGAGATCATGGCGCTAAACATCACTCTGACCCTCGTGTTTTCATCTTTTGTGCCGTCAAGACCAGCCCATGTAGTGGGTGTTTTGTTTTTGTTGTTGTATTTATGTGTTAGTGGCTATATGCGGACCCATGACACCACTCTTACATATGCGACCACTTTTATATGAAGGATGATGTTTTGTGTGGTATTAGATTAGGGTATTATAGAAAAAATTAAAAAAGTGTTGAGGTGACATTACTTTTGCCCACGACATCACCTTACGATACCAAGTGTACAAGAACATCCTATTACAAAAGGTAACGTGAAATTATATATCTTATTAATATCAAAAAGAACATCCTCATTAACCACACAGGTAACGTGAAATTATTATTCTTAATATAATATTTTTTCCTGTCTAATATCGGATTATGTCAATATCGTAAAATGTGGGGATTTCTAGTGTATATATCACCAAGGCAAGGAAAAAAAACAAGTTTTCATTTAACAACATCATCTTTAATGTCTGTAAAGTATATCATGCAGTCATTTAAGTTAGGGTACAATAGTACATTCCTTGGAAAAATAATGACTTTATAACCCAAATGAAATCACTCACATAATACTTCTTGTTTGTTTGTTTTTCTTTTAGTACAAAAAGCATACATATTATATTGATAGAGATGTTACAAGTGAAATTCACATTATATGATATATACACGGGGACACATATTTGATCACATTTTCATATAAACTAACTACTTTACTAGTTGCGTAATTTTAGGACAAATTATAATAAATAAAAGCCAACAAGACTTTATATAAAATTTACACTTCGCTGTGAGGACATGTAACACCACATAGAACCAACCCTCCTATCGCCGCCGAGCGGTATATAAACTAGTTGCTCATGTAGTTTAACTACTAGCTCCTCACTATTGAATTCGAATATTATAAACCCAATGCTAGAGCGATCATAAATGTAAAGGCCCACATTTTTTGAACCAATTCATTACAGAAAAATCAAAGTTTTTAATACATTTATATACTACACGAGAGGTTTCCCGTGCTCCCCCGGAAACCTCCCTCGGTCTGCCCCCGAACAAAACTAAATGACTAGTCTGCAGCCAATATATTCATAATGTAATTGTTATTTGATAAAAGGTAATAATATATAAGGAATTTTTCTACAAAACCATACAGGGATCCTCGATTAAAGATCGTCATATCTCCGTAAACCATAAGATGCTCGACTAAATGGTCTTATACCTACGCGGAACCGATATTCGACGCGTATCTATTTTAACAGAATTAAGATCCCTTTTTTATCTCATTTTACTTGATAAATGGTCCCAAATTGATGTAATATTCTAATAGAATAGCTCATGGTTTTTATAACAGCCCTACTCAGTGTTACACGGAAATGACCGCACATTTCCAAATACCGCAAATCGATAGAGGCTCATATCAACTTGCTACTTGGTTCTTTACAAGATGTCACCATACAACTTTTAGCTTTTACATATATTGATGATCCATTTTACAAATTTTTAGAGAATTAGCCATTTAAAAACGCGGTGGTTTCAGATTTTGGGTCTCCTTTACCATTTCGCTCTGCTAACTAGAGCAGCGTACAATTCGTACCCGGGTACACCAAACCGTCAAAAATGACTACGAAGACATAGACACAATTCCCTATACTTTTCCTACGTACCCAAGAACCTCCATACTGATTTTCCCATCATCTCATTAGCTAACTGACCCTCAAAATTTGAAAATACACATGACCATTTACTTAGGGACTTCGGTCTATGTTGCATTTTCTTTAGTGCTTTCAAATTCATGTACAATGTCCTACTAATCACAAATAATACATGATACATAATATTTACAGAAGTAAAATAATAATTACATAATTTACAATAATCAAATAAAAACATAAAAAGATTTACAATCCTTATAATGATATGATGGAAAGTACAATCACACATACAAGTAAATCCAACCAATCTATGATCAAAGCTTCTTCCACCCAAACTAATACTTGAGCCAAATTCTTTTGAAAGAACACCCTACTCACCTCTACTAACCCAACTAAAACATAAGTTAGTAAACCCTTGAATGAACTCTTGAAATCTATGAAACCCTTGCTTCTTATGCTTGATCTTTAAAGAGTTTTAACACCAAAAGCTTGCACTGGCCTTCTTATATTTTCATTCTTGTGATACTATAACTCAAAAAAAATGGAAAGGTGTTGATGGGCTTATGTAGGACGGCAATTATATTTCATTCTTGTGATACTATAACTCAAATAGAAGATTTTATCGTGCAAATAGAACTTCCCCACTCATAGGCATCATCCAACATCATATATACCTCGTATTCCTTTTCATCATTCGAACATCATCAAACCTTAATCATCTTCTCATTATCATCAATCATCATATCAAAAAATGCACCATGAAACATCAACAGAATCATAGGCCATGTACTACTCTCACTACATGATACTTTAAGAAGGTGAAACTTTGTGTGTCCATTCCATTAATCATTTATTACAATTTATAGGGGTGCAAAGATAAATGGATAAACATTAATCAATGATTGACTAGATAATGATTGACAACTAAGCTAATCATGATTGACAACAAATGGGAGACACATGGGATAAGAATGACAGCTAATACTCCCCCGCAGTTTGAACGGGAGGCTTCTCGACGGACAAACTGGAACATAAGTTGAAATCCTCTTCTTCTTCTATCATCTTCTTCGTTGTTTGTTTAAGCGGAAACATAATTGTGTTTAGTGGCATAGTGGTTTATTGCTTGCGGCTTCCTCCTTTGCGTGGCTTGCTTTGCCTTTAAGTAGGAGCGTAAATTTTTGACCAACTATTTTTGAAAAATGACAATGACCTCCGATGTTAAAAAAAGTAAATGATAAGTTATGTTGATTGATGACTTGTGATTTCAACTAGTGCCGTTCCGAAGAGATATCAACATTTTCAAGTGGGCCAAGCATACGAGTTACTTGATTTATTTGTATTACAGCTAATAAGATAATAGGAAAAGGTACGTTTGGGATCCCTCCGAATCATCGGCGAGTTGCCGATGACCGGATGACAACTATTTTGTGATGAAGGTTAATGTTTTTGGTGTTTTAAGGATCTTTCTAGCTTGATACCATGTAAGAAGGTGAAACTTTGTGTGTCCATTCCATTAATCATCAATTACAATTTATAAGGGTACAAAGATAAATGGATAAACATTAATCAATGATTGACTAGATAATGATTCACAACTAGACTAATCATGATTAACAACTAATGGGAGACACATGGGATAAGAATGACAACTAATAGGTATCTGATAACGCAGTCGTTATATTCAGTCTGACCACTTGTTGCATGTGCCATGCAGTCAAGAGGCTCCTTTTAGGCATGGGTGTTAGGCCTACTATTTACGAGCTAGACGACCAAGTTGACCCAGCTCGAGCTAGAGATATCGAAAGAGCTTTACGTAGACTCGTTGGGAACTCGATGAGTGTTCCTGTGGGTTTCGTTGGAGGGAAGCTTGTTGGGTCGATGGATAAAGTTATGGGTTCACATATAAATGGGACTTTAGTTCCCTTGCTTAAGAAAGCTGGTGCACTTTGGCTTTGAGACACATTATATTGCATTTGTGTAAATTATTTACAATGTAATCAGGGCCGGTCCTGAGTTTTCGGATGCCCTGGGCGAGCCGATAAAATATGCCCCTTCTACGTGTCATAAGCGAACAACACACTATCTTTAACAGGTTAGTGTTTTATAACAAAACGAGTATGTTAAGATAATAAAACACGGATTGTTAATTGATTAAACCTTGGTTTCAATCTATCCTTATCCAACTCCAACACGTACCACTTCATAGTCTTATGTGCTTTTCTCGTTGGGCTCTTAAAAATATTTCATCCGGGCGTCGATAGATTACCGAAATTCATAAACATGATAGTTCACAACCTTATTTGATATATTAAAGCACTAAAGAGTTGCACCAGAATCAATTTTTTTTTACTTTGCAACTGAAAATTTGAATTTCATTTATAAAAGCGATACGTGTCGAGACACTATGTCACACCTAATTTAAAAAACCTTAAATTTAAAATTTGTCAATAGAATTTAAGTTTTTTTTTTTTTATCCATTAACATTACTATAAAAAATAATAGTAACTTCTTCGTTAGACAAATCAACCATCGCATCCATGTAGGTCGAAGTTCATTTTTTTCTTATATTTTAGAAAGAACCAATCAACAGTCCTCTGCCTACCTTAGGGAGTGTTATGAGAGTCTACGTCTTCAAGCCACCCCATAACACATTAACACACACGGTAATTTGAGACTCATAACCCATGAAAGACGGTATTGGGTGTTACCTTTTCTTTTTATTTTAGAATTTAGACAAATCAAATTCTAGAAAAGATAGATTGAAATTGAATAGGTGCGTGCATTTTTGTTTTGAAAATTAAATTGGTAACAAACTAACCATGAAGTTAAGAAAAAGTAAAATGTGTAAATAAAGAAGTTTTAGATGTTACTAACACTCAGTTTTTGAAAACCAACCCAGGTTTCTACCCATCCGTTCAAACGTTTGAACCTGGTTTTCCGGCCGAAAAAACGGTCAAAATTAAACCGTCTGTCATATTTTTGAAACCAGTTTTGACCCACAGGGATTGGACCGGTTTAGAGTGACCCGGATCATGAACCAAACGGCCGAGGTTTCGATTTTTTTTTCTTTATTATCATCCGTTATTTTTTGTATAAATAAAACTGTTAATTGTATATATTAATGCTACTAATTTTTAATTTTAAACAACGTTATAATTTGTTAATTTTAATAGATCTTTAACTTAAATATATTGAATATTTTCATGGATTTATATAATAAGACTTTCTTTCTCTTCCTCTTCCTCGCGTCTCAATTTTTTTTTTTTTATTTTCATTTTTTTTGCTTTTTTTTTTTATTTTTTTTTTTTTTTTTTTATTTAATTTTTTTTTTTTTTATTGTTTTTTATTTTTTTGTAATTCATTTTTTTTTTTTTTATTTTTTTTTATGTTTTATTTTTTTTTTTTTTTTTTTTTTAATTTTTTTTTTTTTTTTTTTTTTTTTTTTTTTTTTTTTTATATTTTTTTTTAATTATTTTTTTTTGATTTTATTTTAATTTTTTTATTTTTTATATTTTTTTTTAAATTTTTTTTTATTATTTTTTTTATATATTTTTTATTTTTATTTTTTTTTTTTAATTATTATCTTTCTATTTTCTTTTCTTCTCTTTCTTTTCTTTTCTTCTTATTTCTTTTCTCTCTCTAATTAATGAATATTATTATATATATATTATAAATATTAATTAATTAATATATACATATATATAATATATATATAATAGTATATATTTTATATATATATATATAATATATATATAAGAGAGGTTCTTTTTTCCAGAACCAAATGAATGTACAGAAAACTTGCGAGAACCAACTATCAACTCAATCATATTTATGTTTTAAATATCTATCTATTTAATTTAATATTCAAAAAGGGTAATAGGTAAAATTACATGTTTTTTTTTAATTTTCTGTAACTTTTTTTAAATAATTATTTTTCAAGCATGTATTAGTTTTTGAAATGGTAAAATTAAGGTGGCATCGTAAGAGTTTTTTTTTCAGATAATGTAATTTTATATATGTTTTTAGTTTTCAATTGCTTAAACATATAATGTGTTTTGATCACAAATATCACAAGTGCATGGAATGACATTTACATCTACCATATATATTTCAAAACAAAAACATCATACATAAAAGCTAAAATAGTTTTATATACAATTCAAATAAAAAATTTCTAAAAGTAAATAATAAATGAAAGTTTCGTTGTTGTATTGATGTGTCTACTAATCTCTAATACAACCAGATTTGGTATTATCATAGATGCACATGTATTTTCCCTCGTTAAGATACTCGATATTTTTGTATATATATGTGCATTTGTGTTCATCCATTTGCCCTTATGTTTACATACTCAAGTTAGTTCATGTGCACTTGTATATACTGCATGCACATGTGTCGTCATTCTTTACATCTTTATCACAAGTATCTTCTCGCTAGATACTATGTACAAAACACATGTGCACTCTTTATATTGTTCATCAATACTCGTACCTGTAACGAAAACCAATTAATAAACGAATTATTTAATCACAACAACTTACAAAACACATATACACAATCTTTATATCAAATGATGCAAATGAATTTAATCATAACAAGTAATGTTACATATATGTATAATCTAGCAGAACACGTATGCACACTTACTCACAAGTTATTTTTGGTAAATAAACTAGCACCATATTAAAAGACAATATGAACTATGCAACTAGCAGATACATATGCACAATTTGGTTTTTAAATCCAAAAAT
>BQNB010120827.1:0-20565 GCA_026074375.1 Tanacetum coccineum | reverse complement strand
CCACTAGCAATCCTAATAAGCAAGTAAGAGCTAAATTCAACCATTAATAAGCACCTAATAAGCCAGAAAAGAAATTAAGCTATTTTCCTACACTATGCTAGAAAAAGTTCAAAGGCCTACTTTGAGCTTAAATTTAAGCTACCTAGAGGCCAAACTAAGGTCTGAAAACCTAGGGTTTAATAAAGGGGCTTATTGGCTTTCTAGAAAAGCCAAAAGCTTGAGCTGAGGTCCCCTAATAAGCTAGAACAGTGGGCTTGAAGATAAGCCCCTAGCACCAGGGCAGTTTCAACAAAGGATTTTATGAAAAAGCTAGCTTAAAAATAAGCTCTCCAATAAGCTCAAAAACAAAAACTTAGTTAAAACAGATGAAAAATACCATGAAATGAACTTGTGCACAAACTTTTAGATCCTAAAACAATGATTTACCCTCTGGTTTTTGAGAATGAAAATGGGCACATTTTGACCTTTTGAAAAACTAAAAAATGTTGACAGAATTGCTAGCAAAAACTAGGGACTCCTAAGGTTTCTACTAGTTGATTTTAACACATATAAATGACACAAAATTGATACCACAACTCAGGTTTACAAGGGCTTATCCAAATAAGCCCTTTGAGTCTCTTTTAAAACCAACAGATTTAAGGACTACTTAGAAAAGTTGAAAAACACTTTTAGGACTCAAAAACTTTGGAAAACAGACTCAAATTAACTTAATACTACTAATCAAAGTTGGCCACATGACCACAACCCATAACCTTGCCATTTTGACCCATTTTGGGCTTAACCCAAACACCCCTTTATCTTTTTAAAAACGAATTTAACACTTATAAAGACTGAATTAAGCACTAAATTTTAAAGACAATTACTAAACATGCAATATTAAATAATAAAAAGTGAAAAGCAAAAACAAATAAGCACTTGAAAAAGCTTAAAAGTAAACAGTACAAATAAGCTATCTAGACAGTTTTTAGGCAAATGGCAAGTTAATGATACAAGAGCAACTAAAGGGCATTTTTAAGCATAACTAAACACAAATAAGCACAAAAAGTCATCAATAAGCTGAAAATAAGCAATGCTACAGTAACTTTAAGCAAAAATTTAAAAGGAAGTGTACCTTGACTCCTTGCTCAAAACAGGAGTAATGAGAACCTAAATAAGCTCTAATCCTACCCAAGCTTATAAATAAGCTAAACTAAGAAACCAATGGGCCATCCATTTCTGCCCATTCCTCCATTTGCTTATCAAACAGTACCCTTTTTATACTTTTTTTTATTTTTCTTGAACTTTTGTATCAAAGTCTTAAAACAGATTATAAATTGCTTATATAAGAGCTTAAAAGTGAGCTTAAAAGAAACAAGAACTTGGAAACACAATTTGAAACTTAAACCTCAATTTTCATTAAAAAATTACAAGTACATAAAAGCTAGTTTAAAACTTAGAAAACTAAAACTGAACTCTAAAAATTACTCTACTAAAAACTAACTATTTGCCTCAAGGGCTTACAAAAGCTTATATAGAAAAACTACTAGCTAGGGTTTCGACTTTGGTCTTCTCTTCTTGTGCTTCTTTGTAGAGACAAAACAGTCTTGTGTGCTTGTTGTGTGTGTGTAAACACAAGTCTAATCCTGGCCCTTGGTTTTTCTTGTTGCCCACTCAAATTGATCTCAACCTTTGATCGAATTGTGGGTTTTTGGATTGCCACCGTAGACAAGGACCATGTGGGGGGTGGGGTTTATGAGAGTGAAGGGTTTAGAAGGATGTGGGGAGGTCAACGAAGCTTGATAGTGACAGGATGTGGGGCTTGGGTCATTGGCAGGAAAAAGCTAGGCACGTCGTGGGAGGAGAATAAGCAAAATCTATTGCATAATCCAAGTCAAAGTGAACATCTCTCTAATCAAAATCATCATCACGAGCAGTAGCTTTGTAGAAGATAAACATTGATTTAAAAACGGGGTGAGGGTTTGGGGGATTGTCACAAAAGGTCCCTCACGGTTATAGGAGTCGTTGCAATTTTAGTCCATGTGGTGTATGATTGTTTGGGGATTTGCCATGTTTAGTCCCTCATTGTTATGAGGGACTTTGCATCACACGTCCTTGGTGGTTAATAGTTTAGAGCTTTGGCAGGAACACCCCTTGTGGTATTTCTTTGGAGAGTTGGCAGTTTTAACCCTTGCAAGTATTTTCTTCTTTTCCTTCATTAAATAAGTTAGGGACTTGGCAATTTTGGCCCCTAAACTTATTTTTCTTCACTTATGGCTTCGGGTTTGTCGGGGTTGACTTTGGTTGACTTTTTTAGACTTGGGCTTTGTCTTTTCCATGCTTTTCCATTCCGTGTCCGGTTTTGTCGTTTTGGCTTTGTTTTTCGTCCTTTTCTTAGATATCCGTTCCTGCACAACACAATTAGCAAAACAAGCATATTTTTGGCATTTTAAGTCCGTTTTTGGTTATTTTAACTTGTTTTTAATGGTAAAAGGTGTGTGTAATTAAACACATACCACCCTTGCTGATGTCGGTTCTAAGACTAGGCCACCCATGCTTGAAAGGGGTAGTTACATACCTTGGGTGAGTAGATTCAAACGATTTCTTAATCGTAAGAGGGAAAACCGGAAGTGGCTTCTCAAAGCACTAGAAGATAGCCCTTATGTGTTTAGGAACATCACACCTACAGGTTCAACAATACCAAGGTTGCAAGAACTAGAGGATCATCAAGTAGATGACTTATTGTACTATGATGCGGAAATGATTCTTCTTTCTATTCCTAATGAGATTTACAATTCTGTGGATTCTTGTAAGACGGCCAAGGAAATGTGGGCTCGTGTTGAACGTTTGATGAGGGGAACTATACAAAACCAAGTTGACAGAGAAACGCGGTTTACAAATGAATTTGATCAATTTGTTGCTGAACCAGGAGAGTCACTAGTTTCAGTCTACAATCGTTTTGCTCAGTTAATGAATGATTTGGAACGAAACAACATGAAGTTTCCAACTGTTTCAGTTAACACAAAGTTTCTGAATAGTTTGCAACCGGAATGGTTGAAATATGTGACTCAAGTTCGTTTGGCTAAGAAATTGACAGTTGATTCGTTTGATGATCTTTTTGATTATCTTTCGCAATTTGAGAAATTGGTTAATGCTTCAAGGGCAAAGAAGTTAGAAAAGTCTCATGATCCTTTGGCTCTAGTAGCACACACGGGTTCATCTTCCAGAAACACCTCTTCTTATTATGTGACACATCCTTCATCTGTAGTTGATTATGATGAAGAGTATGAGCAGGATGATGTTCACAACCATTCTGAAGATCCCCTAGCATCTGCTATGTTGTTACTTGCCAAAGCCATTACTCAAAATTTCTCTAATCCAACAAACAATCGTCTTCGTGCTTCGTCTAATACCAGAAATCAAGCAGTCGTTCAAGGTGACAGGGTGAATATTCAAAGCAGAAATTCTGGTAATGTTGGAAGAAATAATAGACGAGCTTATGTTCAAGAAGAAGTTGTTGAGGGAATGAATGCTACAAATGAGACTGCAAATGTTCAAAGGATTGTTCGAACTCCGACTCCAGGCAATACTTCAACGGGTCAATGCTATAACTGCGGTGGAAAAGGACATTATGCTAGGAATTGTCCCAAGCCAAGGGTTCGTGATTCGAAGTATTTCATGGAGCAAATGTTGTTGGCAAAACAGGATGAAGCCGGTGTAATTCTTACCGATGAGCAGAATGATTTTCTCTTTGCTGATGCTTCAAGGATGGAAGAAATTGAAGAACTTAGTGCAAACATATGCTTAATGGCCAGAATTCAACCAGCTGATCAAAATTCTGATGATGAGCCAAGCTATGAGTCTGCATTTGTAAGTGAGGTACAATCTTCATCCATCAATGAGAATGATGAACAAATGTATCCAACTCATACTAAAATTATTAACAGTACCATTGATGATGATCAAATTAATAGCAATATTCAATTTGATTCTGTCAAAGGAAATGTTAATAGTGGCAGTGTTGAAAAAGATACACATGTTTATGATCTGTGTGCATTAGAAACACTTGCTAGGAATGCATATGATGAAGCTGCAAAACAACAAAGATTTGCTCAAAAGGTCCAACAACAAAATATGACTTTGACCAGTCAGATTGAGATGTATAAGGAAAGGAATCGGGTTTTGGAAAACATAACCAAGGATAACAATTATCTAAAAGAATTTCTTGAAGCTGATGAAAGGGCAAAACGTGTTCAAAAACAAGCTGAGTCTCAATTGTATCGTGATCGAGATATTATTCGAGATCTCGAAAAACAACGAGATAAGTTGAGTCAAGAGGTCAAACATTTCAAACAGAAAAATGAGGAATTACAACAATCACATTTAATTTTAAAAAGAAAAATGAGTGAAAACGAGGATAAGTATCATGATACTATTCTTGATCTTGAGGAAAAACTGAAAAAGAATGTTGATTTGTTTTTGAAAATTGGTAATTCTTTACAAGCAATGTTTATGCTCGGTCCAAAACCATTGTCTGTTTATGATCAACAATTAAAACATGGTTTGGGGTATCCGAATCCTTATACACTCAGACAAGCAATTTCAGAATGTCCAAAGTTATATGTTGCATCTAGGACGGGTAATATAGAAATTCCTTTGAATGTTAGAGATTCTGAGGAAACTCTAGAGGATGCTTTCAAAAGTCAACAGAAAATGAATGCAAAAATGAATGATCCAATTGCTGTTGCGAACAAACAAAATTGTTGGACAATTGATTACAAACAATTAAATGCGCTTTATAATGACTTTGTTCCTCAAAAAGAATCATTCGTTGAACAAACATGTTCTTCATCTTCTTATATTCCCTTTGTTAAGATTCTGGAAACAAAAACAATGCCAAGTGAGTTACCTTTGATCAATGGGTTATTAAATATACAAGTTGGGTTTGAAAAATTGTTTCTGTTGATAAAACAGAACAGTAAAAGGGCAAGTATGTTTTATACATCACAGGAAGAGATAGCTCTTAATAATTTTTGTCGAGATCAGGTTAAACCACTTCTTAATGAATTACTGGATACCACTTTGATTCTTTCAGAATCCCAATTTCAAGGATATAAAAGAAATGAAAGATGAGTTGAGCACAATCGAGTTTATCTTGAGAGATGAAAGGCAAAATGATTGTTGAACGATCAACTTTGGAAGTATCACTCCACACACGATATTGAAGACTATGTGTGTGTTAAGTCAAGAATGTGTTGATCGAGTTTCGTACATGAATGAACTTGAACAAGTCAAAAAGAAATATTTAGAGATTCAAGATGGTTTGAAAGCAAGAATAATATTCTTAGAAAGCTGTTCAAGATGTTAATAAACTAAGCGTTGATTTTGAGTTTAAAAATTGAAACATGAAAAAAGAAAAACAAAAATGGGATTCTTCAGAAGAATAAAAACTCAAAACCTCTTATTTCGCTCTTGGATTCTAAATACAAAGAACTTGAGGAATGATGAACGAGTCTTTGGATTTTTAAAGTACCAACTTTGATAAAAGAACGAGATAATGCCAAAATAGAATACAAAAAACTTTTCGATTCAATCAAATAGACACGATCTCAAAGTCAAAAAGAAATGGATGAGTTAATTACTCATGTCTCTGAGAAAACTTATGCATATGGAGCTATTCGTGCTGAGAATTAGAATCTTTTAGTTACCATATCTGAGTGAACAGCTTAGACCTGAAAATGGTTAAAATGGTAAGTATGTGAATACTAAGTTTGACAAGACACATGGTTCTCAATCTTTTCTTTGTGTCACACCTTTAAATAAAAATGTTTCTCAAAAGCAGAAGATTGTTTTAAAAACAAAAGAAAACCATGTTGAGTCAAAACCAGATCTCTGACACAGAACTCTCCACAAGCCAAACAAACAGGGACACATCAAAACACAAATGTCATTAGCCCAGGAATGTACAGAGTTGTCACACAACAAGAATCACAAACAAACAAGTCTAAGAATGTGTTATCTTCTACAGGAATGAATGCTACATCCAGTGTTAAGAGACCAAAGAGTAGAGATTCACATGTCAAGACCAGTGTCTTAGATGTCTCTAAGAATGAAGCAAAGAAAGAAGCAGTTTATGTTAGGAAAAATAAGCAAACAGATAATACATTTGCTAATGTTGTGTTAAACAAGGAGAATGTAATTGATGTTGCTGTTGCAAACGCTTCTAAAGCGAAAACTTTGTTATGTGTTTCTTGTATGCAAAGTGTGCTTATTCCTTGTCATGATAAATGTGTTGCTA
This sequence comes from Tanacetum coccineum, assembly GCA_026074375.1. Lineage (NCBI taxonomy): Eukaryota > Viridiplantae > Streptophyta > Magnoliopsida > Asterales > Asteraceae > Tanacetum > Tanacetum coccineum. The sequence goes on along the minus strand of BQNB010120827.1, from coordinate 14,291 downwards.
AGCATAAATTGAATGTGCGTTCGAATGCTCGTAGAACCTTCTCTGTTAATTCTAGGATACCAAAATCTTCTAAAACTACTGTTGTAGCTCCTAAGACTAGGTTTTCTGAGAAAGCAACACAATCTAAGACTTTAGATACTACTTATGTAGCTTCCAAATCTAAGATTGATGAAGCAAGTGCATCAAAAGCTAGAGATAAGGTTTCTAGTGAGATTAAGAAAAAGAAAAGAAACATGCGTGATAAACCATTAAGCCCATTCATGCTAAACAAGATTCGGACAAGTAGTTTATGGCAAAAATGGTTTGAATCACAATCAAATGTTATGTGGACTCCTGTTAACACAAAGCCACATGCTCATACTAATCCTTCCAATACGAAACCATTGGTTTCAGTTAAGAGATGGATAGTCAAATTGCCCAGTTGTCCATGTGTTGGCTCTTCTTGTGTTGCAGGTAGTCCAGATCGTTCTATGGATTGTTGACAGTGGTTGTTCAAAGCATATGACGGGTGATCGTTCACTATTGAGAAACTTCGTTGAAAAGTTCATGGGAACCGTTCGATTTGGAAATGACAACTTTGCAGCTATTACAGGCTATGGTGATTATATACATGGCAACCATTCGATTCGGACTGATAATGTCACTGAATTCAAGAATGCAACTCTCAAAGCTCATTAATGAAAAAGTTAGGCATTATGCAAAAATTTTTCAATTGCTCGCACGACCTCAGGCAAAATGGAGTAGTAGAACGACGTAATCATACTCTAGTTGAGGCTGCTCGCACAATGCTTATTTTTTCAAGGTTACCTGAATTTCTTTGGGCTGAAGTAGTTGCTACAGCATATTTTACTCAAAATCGGTCAATCATCAACACACGATACAATAAAACACCTTATGAGCTGTTACATGGACGAAAGCCAAATGTTGAGTATTTTCATGTGTTTGGCTCACTATGTTATCCAACAAATGACCGTGATGATCTTGGGAAAATGAAACCTAAAGCAGACATTAGAGTTTTTATTGGTTATTCGGAAACATCAAGAGGTTTTTAAATCTATAACCATCGCACCAAAAGGATTATGGAGACTATTCATGTCAAGTTAGAGCGAGCTTTAACAGCGTTGGCTTCTGAACACGATTCCTTTAGAACCCGATATTCAACGATTTAATAATCCAAATTCATCAGATGATTTAATGAATACTCCTTCAAAAGAGGATTTGGATAATTTGTTCGGTCTAATGTTTGAAGATTATTTTGAGCAAAAATCTTCTGATACTACCATCAATTCCGCTGCACAACCAGCTCATGATCAAGAAGACTCACCTTCTACATCTTTAAATCATGTTGACAACACATAAAGGCTCCTCAATGTTTCACAGATCATCTGATGACCAAAATTCTCGCAATTGCTTTGACAAGAGTCTGATGAATTCATCAAGAAGCATCTGCTGACTTTGATGGTAATTACAACAGTTTTGTTTCCATATGATTGCTCTGAATCATTAGGAAATTAAGTCATCTACTACGAATCTCGAACCATCAAATGTGCATAATTTCCATCAAGTACAACCCTCGACTCACATTTGGACAAAAGATCATTCTTTAGACCAAGTCATTGGTGACCCTTCTAAACCTGTTATGACTCGTCAACGGCTACATACTGATTTTGAGGTTTGCATGTAGGCATTAACCGTAAGCACTATTAAACCAAAGAACATCAAAGAAGCTATGGGCCGATTATAGTTGATTGAGTCTATGCAAGATGAGTTGAATCAATTTGAAAGACTTCAAGTTTGGGAATTAGTTCCACAACCAGGAGGAAAGAATGGTATTGCTCTCAAATGGATTTGGAAGAATAAGTGTGATGCATAAAATATTGTGGTTCGGAACAAATCTTGTCTTGTGGCTAAAGGTTATAAGCAAGAAGAAGGCATTGATTTTGAGGAATCATTTGCTCCTGTTGCTCACTTGAGGCTGTTCGGATGGTTCATTTCTTTTGGCTGCACATAGGAATATCCTATCTTTCAAAATGATGTCAAAACGGCTTTTTCCCAATGTCCTTTAAAAAAAGAAAGTTTACGTCCCCAACCTGAAGGGTTATTTTGATCCTGTAATTTCCAATCATAGTTTTACAGGATGAAAAAAGCTCAAGTACGGTCTTCAGCAAGCACGCCGTGTATGTCGTATGACTAACTATCTTTCTTTTCTAATTGAACACGGGTTCAATAAAGGTAATAATTGAACCCAAATTTTTCACCCTAAATGTCACGGGGGAGACACTATTAACCTTGTCAAGTATATGTAGATGACATGTATTTTTGGATTAACAAAATCCAGATTTTTCAAAAGATCTGCAAATAAATGGAAAACAATTTTGAAATGTCAATGATGGTGAACTAAAGTTCTTTCCCTTTGGACTTGCAAGTTCATCAAATCTCCCAGGCATATTCATAAGTCAGTCACAATATGCAATAGAGTTGTTAAAGAAACATGGTCTAGATGAATGTGTCTCCATGCGAACAGCCTATGGCACAAGAACTTGGCCTGATTTACAAGGCACTCCTACTGATCAAACGAATTATCGTCGTATGATAGGAGGGATTATGTATCTAACACCAGTCGACCAGACATAGCTTTTGCTACTTTTGTATGTGCACGTTATCAAGCACGACCTACGGTCAAACACCTCAAAGAGGTCAAACGGATCTTCTGGTACCTAAGACAGTCCTATAACATAGGACTATGGTATCCGAAGGATTCTGGTTTTGAACTAATTGCATATTCAGATGCGGACCATGCAGGTTGTAAAGATGATTGTAAAAGCACATCAGGAGGATTGCAATTTTTAGGTGGAAAGCTCGTGAGTTGGAGTTCAAAGAAACAAGATTGACATGTCGAATGTCTACTGCATAAGCTGAATATGTTTTCCACACATATGTCTGCATGCTGTGCTCAAGTGATATGGATGCGTACTCAACTGCTTGATTATGGATTTAAATACAATCGGATTCCGATGTATTGTGATTCCAAGAGTGCCATTGCTATTTCGTGCAATCCAGTCCAACATTCTACGACAAAGCATATTGACATCCAGTATCATTTTATTAAAGAACATGTTGAGAGGGGTACTGTGAAAATTTACTTTATCACAGAAAAAGAATACCAATGTAGGCGATCTAGTTACGTAAGGCGCTTCCAAAAGAACGCTTTGAGTATCTAGTTCATCGCATTGGTATGAGACGTATGACTCCAACTCAGTTGGAAAGTCTGGCAAAGTCATCTCGTGAAGAAGATTATACATTCAAAACAAGTGAATAAATATTTCAAAAACAAAAGAAATAATTGAAAATTTTCAAAAATAACAAAAATATTTCACATTTTTTTTCTATAAAAAAATTAAAAAAATTAATAGTATATATATATATATATATATATATATATATATAAATAATATATATATATATATATAAGTATATATTATTTAAAAAGATTACAATCTTTTATTTCATGATTCCAAGTTTCTTACTAAAATCTTTTTACATGTCAAAATACGAATCATGATCCAAGGGGGAAGTTTTTTACAATTTCATACACAAACATCTTTTTGATAATAAAAATTGGAAAGGTTTATTTCAAGGGGGAGTTTTATTTGAAAAAAGTAACAATTTTTCATTTTTGGACTATGCATTTAACATAATTGTCATTTCAAGGGGGAGTGTTTAAAAAAATTCATTGTTAAAGGGAGTTTTATTCAGAAAAAAGTAACAATTTTTCATTTTCGGACTATGCTTTAAGAAATTGACATTTCAAGTGGAGTGATTAAAAAAATATCATAGTTAAAGGGGAGTTTGTGTAAAAGTCATAAACAATCTCGTACATATCAATACAGGGACTTGAATGTGACAATTTTTCAAACAGACTTTTCGATAAAAGTGAATTACATGTACTGAAAATGTCAAATTTCAAATGATTTCGTTGGCTATCTAAAGGACTTTTACATTTCATTTTTTACTTTTCTTGTTTACCGGAATCCTGTTTACCGAATTTTAGTATAAGTCTGATTTTTGATATCTAAGTTCATTACAACGCTTGTACCTTCACTTCTTACTCAAACGTAAGTAGATATAGATGTTTTAGGCCTTTTGAGTAATCTGGGATTAAACCGATTTTGAACTTGGTTAAAAAATGAAGTTTTTACCGAATTTTTGTTTGATTAGCCGAGTTTAGAGTAAACGTGTCCTTACCGAGTTTTGTAGCATCCAGAATAATCTATTGGCATTATATTTAGTGTAAAAAGTGTCTTAAGGTTATAAAATGCTAATAGAATGGTTAGGATTGAATTTTGAATAAACTCGGTAGTACATTACCGAATCTGTTAGTTTACCGAGTTTACTTTCTTGTGCACAGGTTAATTGTCAAAATCGGTAAGGTCAACTGGTCAAAATCGGTAGTCAACAAAAGTCAAACTCAGTAAAGGTTAATGATGAAAATCAGTTTAATTGTTTGTGGCTTTGTGAAAGTATTTTGTATATGTATTAATGTTGTTGCTCCATGATTGAAATGCTATTTGTGTGAATGTCTGAAAAACAAAACGATCAGTTTCTAGTGTGCTCAAAATCTGACAAATAATTTTGGCAAATATACAAGTGCTATGGATCATATATGTCTATTCATAATTGTTTAAGTGGACTAAGTCATGTCCGGTTTTGACCGTTTTCTGCAATGAACAGAATGAGGAGTGAGTGACTTAGTGTCCATTCAATTATTGAATTAAGTGTGTTTGTATTCATAGTTTAGGCTTCATAATCAAATGTGAAAGAATCAAAGTTTTTATCTCAAATCTTAATTGTTTAAGTGGACTAAGTCATGTCCGGCTACGGCCTTTTCTGCATGAACAGATGAGGAAGTGAGTGTCTTAGTGTCAATATTAGTTGAAGGTTTAATGATTACATTATTCAGTCAATGATTTTTGAAAGATCTCAAAATCTGTTATTGTTTCATAATGATACCTTTCTTAAAACAATTTTAGAAGTTGAAGGTTTTCTCTTGAATTTTTCATAACTATGTCTTGGTTCAAATCAAAAGAGAAATCTTCATCCTTCTTGAGAAAGTATCATATCACAAAGAATTTCTGGTGAGGATATTATAAAAACAGAAAGAGAGAGCTAAATCCATACGCGAAAAAGCAAATCAAAAGTGTGTTCGAAAAAGAAATGCCAAAACACAAAAATGGTAAATCATAAGAATAATTCGCGTATGGCATGTGCTAGAAAAAGCAAGAACAAGCACATGAGAAACAAACTGATCGAAAATATGTTCAAAAAGAATTGCCAGAACATATAAAACTGACAGAGAGGAAAAAGACAAAAATGTCAAAAGAATTATTTATTTCCTAACACCTTAATTGTATTCATTCAGTTATCATCATGGCACAACGACAACAAGCAGCTGATGTTCATCAAGATGAACTGTTTTTTTGGGGGGGGGTCCCCCCCCCCCCCCTCCAACAAGCGATATGACATTATGGATGCAAATAAGAAGGTTGACTTGGAGAATGTGCAATGTCCATCAGAGAGCAAGATTCTAATGAATATTATTACGAATCATCCATTACGATTCAGCATTGCCGCATCAGCATCTGTACCCTGGATTTATATGGCACAGTTTGGCAAAACGATGAGAGAAGACGATCACAGTATCGACTCAAGGTCAATGCTTAAATAGGAAAAGAGCAAACATTACTCAAGATGACTTCAGAAAATCTTTCATCTTCCCGCAAGCAAATGATAACAAATACATGCTTCTTTGTGCCCCCACCATCATATCCTCTGTGATGTGGTTCCATTGTTTTACAAACAAGTTGGGATTTTACGATGGAACATCAAGATTGTAACTAATTTCAAGATACCTGGTCTTTTACAGCCTTGGCAGACGTTATGCAAGATATTCTCCAAGTGCTTGACTACACGAGTTAAGGATGGGGACCCCAACACCGTTGCAGATAAAGAGAATTTTATACTGCTTTGTTAATAACATCATGAGGAATTATTCCAGAGTTTAATGTGGAAGGCCATTTTTACTATTTTGCTTCACATCTGACCACTGTTAACCGATCCCATACCCATGATTTACAAAGATCATCATCAGTCATTATATGACTATCTTTCCTGACATTTCAAGACGTGCTTGAGATGCTTATCACAATCTTCAAGATGATGATATTATGAAGAATGTATTCAATTCAAGAGGAAACAAGAACAAGGTTGGGATGCGAATACCACCATGGATGCTTACAGAAGAGATGAAGCTTATGGAGCATTATAAGATGTATGCAAAGGTGTTTGGACTAGATGTTCCTCTGATTCAGTCACAGCCGACTGAGTCTACCCAAGGAACGCATAGGACACTTAGCGCCCCTAGGTCACCTAACCCTGCTATGGAGACAGCTGAGTCAAGTGTTCTAAAATGATCAACTGTGATTCGTTTTCTATTACCGTCAAGGCAATCTGCACGTCTAACACCACCTGCTCTAGTGCCAACAACAGAAAAAGCTGATGAGATGATTCTACAAGATATGAATTCAAGTAAAGTCTTTGCTGACAAAAGAGTCGTGAAGAACAAGAAGCAAGAGAAAATGTGGCACTGGTAGATGAACACTTGGCAGCTGAGGAGATTGAGAAGCTTGTTGAAGAGTATACGAATGTTGATGATAGTTCACCCACTAGGCATGATGACACATCTATTCCCGGCACTAGGATAGAGCCAGAGATGAATAAGGAAAGTCCGGAGGTGGAGATTGTTCAGGAAAAGGAGGAAGAGACTACAAAGGATACGGAGTGTGGAACCAAATATTGTTATACCTGTAAATGTTGATGATGAAGAGGATGAAATAACTGATGAAGTGTTTGAACTAAGGAGAAGAGCAAAAGGAAAGAATGTAGAGGAGTCTAGGATTTCACCAATTCCTTCACCAACTAGATCACCTAGGAATCTCTCTACTCTCGGATCTTCGGATACTGAGAAACTCTAGGAATCGATGGTTATTCATCCTACACCATCCTCAGGTTCATCCGTACCAAAATTAACAAAAACCAATCATCTTCTATCATTGATCAAGGCAAAATCCAATTGATTCAAAAGATACAAGACTTTCTTTCATAAATTACAGGGACGATATGGTTACTTGTTTGCACATCTCAAGAACAGGTTTATACCACGGACATCAAGTGATCAACATTGCATGATAATCATCATGTATGACAAGGATGGAAAACGCTACCCTCGTTGGTGAAAGAAAAAGTAACGGAGCAAGTTAAGAAGGAAGTTCCTGTACAAGTTCGTGATCAAGTTCCTGTGTATCTAGCGGAAGGATTGATTCTGGAAAGAAAATCGACTAAAGAAGAGACGGAAAGATTAATTGCTAAAGCTATCTTGCAGGAACGTGGGCGTATGCAGGCACAAATATCATCACAGATTCAAAATGCAATTGACAATGCTATTCCTTCTTTAGTTGATGCATCTGTACGTAATTATATGTCATGTCATATTCTTCATGTTCATCTAGCACAAGTTCAATCATCCTCTATTCCAGAACAACAACATCAAGTATACCTTGCTATGAAGGTTGATCCTCTGTTACAACAACAAGACATAGCAATCTGGTTGGCTCTCCAGATGAAGTTTGAGAAGACACGGGTACTACATACTGCTTGTAGACCTTCTGCCGTTCGCCCAAGAGATCAGGACGATCCTCATGATGATGCTCATCCTGAGGGGGAGAATAGTGCAAAAAGGCAAAAGACATCGGAGTATGAAGCATATGTATCTGGAGAGTCATCGTCTGGACAAGTAAATGTAGAGGAACCAGGTCCTTCTACTTTAGGTAATCAAGTACAAGATGATGAATTTGATTTCTGGACTGAACAGGACTCTTATGCATCTGATAGATGATGAGATCCAACTAAATGCAAGTATCACAAGACATCATGAAGGAGATATCTATAATGATTATGAAGCTAAGATGAAGAATGGTCGGATGAGATGCTAAGACCAAAGTTGTACTTCAGAGGAAATAACATCATATCACATTGATCATATGAAGAATTTCCTTGCAAAGTGACATTGTTTGGGAAAGCAGAAAGGAAATTCTTGTATCTCCTCATCCACGAAAGATCACACCATTAGTTCAAAGCTGTCAAAGAGATCCTGAAGCTCCAGCACTATCTCTGATCAATCAAGATCTTTTGTACTTGAAGAAAGGGAATTCAGGTCCTGAGAAGATTGTTTTGTCACTTCATAAATTTCCAGCAATTGTCTTCAACGATGATGATATTGAAGAACGGACTTCCAGATGGGTTAATAAGTGTATAAAGAAGTTTAATCCTTATGCAAGATATGGTGTTGAAAACTGGAAGAATCCTCATGCAAAGATCTTCTACATAAGGAGACAGAAAGAACCTGGAAGACCGAAGGAAGAAATCTATTCAAACTCTAAGATCGTTCAAGTCATCAAGACATTCTGGGAATTGGGTCATGAACATAAGTTTATCACAGAGATTGTGGCAAGAAGAGCTAATGATTGCATAGTGTCAATAACTGAGCCAGATATAAGATCCTACCTCAATAAGAATGACATTGAAACATGTACCTGTGCTGATCATAATAACAAGGTACCCTATATGCTGATACAAGATTGCTATGGTCTCTATCAGTGTTCATTAGAAGTTCAGTGATATGGGAAAGAGTGGACGATTTTCAACTTGGAATCGAAAGCTATCAACAGAAGATCAATCTCACTGCACCAACAATTACATTCCCAGGAATTGATTAATAGTGATTTTTTCTATTGTCAATGAGCCTGTACATGGAAATTCATTTACCTAATACCAGAAAGAGAAAAGGGTTGATTGAGATAAACCTTCAGAGATACATAAGTTTTGTGTATGAAACACTGAAGTATAACGCTTGAAGGTCTAAAGAGTTTATTAAAATGATGTCAAGTAAGGAATATGTGCAAAAAGAACTTACAATGATGACGGGAGTTTCTAGAGTTGTTTTGAAGAAAGATTGAAGTTATGGTGAAGTATCGAGATCAAATGAGAAGAGGGGAGATGTACATGAAATAGGAAGACCACTAGGACACACAATGAGGAATGCACAGAATAACGACCCTTAGGGAGAGATTGATTTAGGTTCAAGAAAAAGTGTCGAGTATGTAGTTTTATTATTAGACTTTATTTTGTTTAGTTTAATATAGCTTGTAATAAGGTTTATTATGCTTTAAGTAAGAAATAACATAATAACCAAAGTCTAGGGACTAGTATTGTCAAGTTAGAAAAATAAAGGAAGGGAAGCCTCCCTTCCATTGCCCTTATAAATAGCCCCTAACTTCATTTAGAGGTGAAGCACTTGTAACCAACTTCATTTCCCTACTAAAACAATATTTGAATTTTCCCTTCATTTTGCTCTCATTCTCATCTAAGCTTGCATGTTAGATATGATTTAGTTTTTTTTTTTTCCAAAGAATTCATTGTGACCAACATTCCTTAAGTATTTTTAAGTTTTTGCCTTAATTTTTCTCGTAGTTTTAGATAACCAATATCAATCTTATCCCATTCAAGCATCGATTCTCAAAACGACTTAATTTTCAATTGCTTTCCTTATCGGGGATAACGACCCGGGAATCATACTTCCAGATTATTATAACTGAGATCTTTTGATTCCATTACCTTTCTTTTATATATAAATAAGTAATATTTTTATATATATTTACTATATATTAAAGAGTGTAGTCAGAAGTGATCAATGATCCTCAAAATTACTATATGTCAAAAATATTTTTGGATTTTTTTTTATAAAAAAATAGAAAATATTTTTGGATTATTTTTATAAAGATAGAAAAATAAAAAAAAATTGGATTTTTTATAAAGAAAATAAAATGAAAATATTTTTGGTATTTTTAAAATATTTATATAAAAGAAAATAAAATAGAAAAAGAATATTTGGATTTTTGTATTTTTATATTTTTAATATTTATACGAAAATAAACTTCCAAGACGAAAGGATCTTCAAGGCACTAACTTTTCAAACACCCACGTGAAATCGTCACACCTCTCACTCTCCCCGCAACGGCGCCAAAAAACGGATTCGATAAAAAATAAATCATAAAAATATATCCCAAATATCAAATAGTAATAGTATAGAAAGTATCCCGTATAGATATAAAAATTACTTGAGGACAATTAATAATTTATCTTTTAGTGGGGGGGGAGGTGGGAGGGGGAGGAGCTGATGTCGAGTCTTTACGAGAGATGAATTTGAAATTCACGAAAGCGTTTTGTTTGATGCTTGATTGCCAAATATTTTTGTTTTTGATTTAAAACTAAATATAAAATAAAACTAATCTAGATTATATTAAATAGCAAATAAGCAAAGCAATTAAACAAAGAGATATATATTATAAAAAGATATGCTTGCTAAGTGAATTGTTTAGATCCTTAAGCGTGAATTAAATATACAATTAAGTCTAAATATCGATGAAACACTAATCTTCTAAGTAAAATTATCTTCTCACAACGTTGCTTATATTGAAAACAATTATACAAGATATCGATTATAAAATTAATGCCTAGTATATCTAACGGCTTTTTGCACGCATCGATTAACCAAAAACACTAATCTAAGTAATCCAAAAATCACTAATCAATATTTTCACTTTTATAATCACACTTAATTGACTAAACAATTTATCAATTAACAAGCATAAATAAAATCTACTCACTAAGCATATTAATCAACAAATAAGCAAACATAATCATTTTAAGCTAACTTAATCTAAACTACTAAAATTAAAAAGAGAAAGAGGATAGAACCGAATGATGAACCGAATCGAATATAAAACCACCCGATCTAATAAACTTGATAAACAAATAAGCTTATCACTTTTAAGCTTCTACTTCACTAATTAGCAAGTAAAGTGTAAACTTATTACTAATTACAGTCCATAAAAAACCAAAAAGATCAAAACTTATCTAATTTAACCTTATAAGACCCTTAAGCTCCAGCTTTAAATAATAGAATGATGAAATTAGAGATAAGACAAGTAAACAAGAGATTTAGATAAATAAGCTATAAGCTAAAACTTCTTTTAAGATATAAATAAGCTATATAAAAAAAACTTTTGTAAAAACATTAATTAAAACTATAAACTATTTACTAAACTGTAGATCAAAAAGTAATAAGCAATCACAAGCTTGACTACTAACAAGCTTTTTAGAACTACTAAAAACAAATATAAGCTTCTCAATAAATAAGGTTGGCTCAAGACATAAAGAATAAGCCGAGTAGAAACTCATTGAACACCTTTTAGCATTCGAATCGAGCATAAGCAAGAAATAAGCAACCGAATAAGCAAAACAAGAAGACAAAATGAAATAAGCAAAAGCTTATTTGGATCATATGAGCTTAGATCTAAATCTTAATAAGCTAAAAAGACATAAAAATAAGCTGCTAAAAAAACTACACTACTAATTTTTATAACTAAAAACTAACCTATACTAAATCTACCACTAATTTAAAAATGCCTAAAAACCTAACACCCCAAAGTCTAAAAACTCGTGAAGGTTATCAATAAGGAAAAAGTGTGCTTGGGGTAATTTCTCCATCTAGGAGGCCAGCAAATAAGAGTCCAAGATCGAAGGTACGATCATCTTTGCGCGCACCAATCCTGTCCTCATTATTGCCAATAATGGCTTGGGCTTCTGTTCCTCGTAACTCCATCTTTTTTTACACAGCTGGATCACAACCAAACAAAATGCACCCGAAGTGTCCTTTGGATTTGCTCATAAAACGCATAGCGCACTACTCGTTCTTAATTGAAAGATGCATGAATGAATTGCAATGCCATGTGTAGGAATATGCTTGGCTAAAAGAATGATAGTGGGTGCGAGTGGTGGACTTTACTCGCCTATTTGAATTATTTATGGAAAGTGTAGCATACTCGTTATCCTTTGCACAGCCAACCAAAACTTCAGATTTCAACTTTTGTCTTGGGCCGCGTTTGTTATTATTGGGCCTAGTTCTCTTAAATAATCCAAATGGGCTGAGTCTTTTCATTGGTAATGGGCTGAGTCTGTTTTTTAGTTGTGTTTCACTAGATGTTGTATCTTGAGCTTAAATGAGTATGGGTCGGTTCGACCTATAAAAATGGTGTCGGGACCGCCCAATAAGAGATGAAGGCACCGTTGGACTTGTAATCTGTGCTATTTCTAATGAATGCTCAGGAATTTTTATAACTTCGTCTTGATCTCGAATAATAAGTAAACTTGATCGAATCGAACCTGAAAATTCTCTCTTTTGCTTCATTTTCAATCCTTAGTACCTGTAAGACATAATAACACAATACAAACATATTTGCAATATAATTAAGCATATTTAATGGTTATTAGTCCGTTTATTAGCGTTTTCTAGGGTATAAATGATGTGTATTTAAGCACACATCACACGGATACGCCGTATCTTCCTTGATGGATATGGCATATTGGTAGTCAGAACAGTATTCTTTAGATTTCTTCGTTTAAGCTCCAGAATACGTGCGTTTTAGCTAATCTTCACAAAATACTCCATAATTACTGTAATTCTCAAATATAAATGATTAAGTACCAATTCTTGCAATAATTATACAAAATGGGTAATTTACATGGAATAAATGATGCTATAAAAGTGACGTTATTTGATGTCATCACAAGACTTGAAGCCATTAGGATATTTCTTGTCTATGCTGCCTATATGGGTTTTGTGGTGTATAAAATAGATGCGAATAGTGCATTCTTGAATGGGAAACTCTCTAAGGAAGTGTATGTTCAACATCCACATGGGTTTGAAAGTAGTGAATTTCGCAACTATGTATGCAAGCTGGAAAAGGCTCTCTATGAGCTGAAACTAACTCCTAGAGCATGGTATGAAACACTATCTAAATTTCTCATTAAGCACAAGTTTGTCAGAGGTACTATTGACAACACTCTTTTTACTTATAAAACTAAGAGCGATGTCATAATTATACAGATATATGTGCATGATAACATCTTTGGGTCAACCAATGATAAGCTTAGTAAACAATTTGCTAGGCTGATGCTAAAAAGTATGAAATGAGTATGATGGGTGAGCTAACTTATTTTTTAGGTTTTCTAATAAAACAAAACTCCGAAGGAATTTCTATTTGTCAAAAAAATATGTTAAAGATTTACTCAAGAAATATGAGCTAGCTGATTATGCCTCAGTGAAATGCCCCATGCTTCCCCCAAACATCTAATGTTAAAAACCAAAATATCAAATAAAAATCAAGATTAATTTTCACTCCCCGGCAACGGCGCAAAAAACTTGATGTGCTGTTGTTGTATGGAATATTTAAGATGATTCAAGTTTTAAATTTATATTTTGCCGACTAAACCAAAAACAACACTTTAACGGGCAGTGTACCCGATCGGTAGTAGTTTCGTGGTAAGTAGGGTGTCGAACACTTGAAGCGAGGTTAAATCTATCAATTCAATTAATATCTTGGTTATCTAATCTATGTTAATTCTATTCTATCATAATCCTATGTTAAACCCATGTAGTCTAAATCCTAATTTTAACCGAAAAAGGGGTTTTCCAGCCTGAGAGACTGGCATAGTTTGGTTGGTGACTACAATCAATTCAAGGTACTGTTACCCACACAAGCTAATTAACAAATGATGAAAGAGCGGTTGAACCTTATATAAGAAAACTGTATTAAGCATTATTAATCCGATTAGAACGTTGGTTTGTTTATTAAGTGTAATGATTTCTTCTCTCGAGGTGGCATATCATTCTTAAGACTTAGGCGTTACATCATCCTAAGACCTAGACACATTAATTCTGTCACAATTAAAGCATCCGCATAAAGCATCCTTATTTGATGATTATAATCTATCTTAGGGATTAAAGCAATGGTAATCTTGTTAAACCCTAGCTCATAGAGAGTTTACCCACTTACCGCTTAATGGCAATTTATACACTAGTAGTCTACTTGTCCAACTATCCAATGGAATCGAAACGTTATTTGTTGAATTATCTAGGTCACCTGCTAGTCAACACGATCAATAAACCATTGGCAATATCCAATTAACTATTTAAGCCCGAAGGGTATCCTAGACACAGACTTAGAAGGACAATATTTGTGTATGTTAGCCTTAAAATATGGTGACATATCGGAATTAAATTAGTTTTCATTAGGCAAGAACTACAGGGACTATAACTGTTAAGATAGTATAGT
>BQNB010120826.1:2029-18994 GCA_026074375.1 Tanacetum coccineum | reverse complement strand
TCCACACTTAACACCCCTGCACTTCTCCATATATTACAATATTTGATCCCGCCCGTGATTGACCACACATCCCTCTCAGGATTCTCATTTCTATTAAAATGATGTGATCTTCTGGTAACTTCAAGTTACATCATGTTTAAGTAGCTTTCTATGGAATTGACATTCTAACTATAATAGATCTTTCCAGTTCCGCAACTTGTATAAGTTTTCAAGTTACAAAAAGATGCTATTTGTAATTGTTTATTGTCCCTAAATATTACCACATTGTTTAATCAATATCGCTGAAGTTGAACATATGTACTCTGGTATTATCTTAATTTTTGGATAACAAATTTAAGGGTTTGACCGCCTGATAGGTCCAAGTTTGAGGATGAAACCACTATTAACCCCGGTTACTACTCCCCTTCTTTATGACTTATGTCGATCAATAGACATCAATACATCATGTGCATATCTTTTTGTGATCATTATTTTCGTCCTGTATCATTCTCTGCACATGATGTTCTTGACTTTGTAATCTATGTATTGTGACCATGAATAATGGTTGAGCTATGAGGTTCAGTCTTTTAGATTAAAAAAAAGGGGAATGTTTAGCCAAGGTCATTGGATGTCGTACAGAACATTCATCATACTTTCTGGTGTTGTAATTTAAAAACTGTTTTAAATTGCGTTACAGGTAGATGGAGGTTTAGGGCCATCAACTATTGAGACAGCAGCTGCTGCAGGTGCAAACTGCATTGTTGCTGGTAGTTCAGTGTTTGGAGCTCCAGAACCAGCGCAAGTTATATCCTTACTGAGAACAAGTGTGAACAAGGCTCAGAAAACTGGTTGAAGCGTATACAAGAAATGGACATTCTGAATGGTTGACGAGTCAGCAACACATTTACTATGTATTCTCTGATTCTTAAAACATGATAATCTTTCAAGTTGCTATTTTGATCCACTTTCATACATGCACCCACTACTATTGTACTATATAAGTAGGGCTGTGCTTTATTATGATAAAGTGGATACATAATTATCCATCACCAAGATTGTAGCTTTCTCTCAACATATGCTAAGCTCGTAGCTGCATAGCAAAACTGCATCTCTGTGCTATAACATGGCCGTATTTCTCACCAACGTGATCATATATTTTTTAGGTTTTTGTTACTCTTGAGCGAAGTTGTCTAGCAATTCCGTTCATGCTCCCTATTCGTGAAAACAACACCATCCGGAAGTTGACCATTTCACCATGGGATAATCATTGGGCTTGGAATATGTAGTAACATAATAAGGCTCGGAAATGTGGGCCAGTATTGGGCTTAGTAACTCGGGTCCAATGCGCTTGAGTCTTCGGGCTTTGCCGGGCTTCAATAATTTTCGATAAATTCTTGAAATCCTGTACTTTTTGCTCAAATATCCTCGCTCCGTGCCTACAATAATAAATTACACATTTAAACGATATATGCATTTAAAATTCACATTTTTGCTATTTATTATGCCGTAATTATGAGGATTCGATATTAAAAATATTTTAAATTTAACGGCTATCAAAAGGACTCTAGGCTTTCATGGACCGTTTTAACGCTGAAAGCTCACACAAAAAGGGTGTACCCCCGGTGTTGAGGATATCGGCGTTCATGTATGGACATGGGCAAAAAAAAAACGTTGAACGAGCCCATACCCAAGAATGTTGACAAAATGTTTGAAAGATTTAGGGCTTTCGTCAGGGGTGAGACAGCTGCAGGAGCGAATGACAAGGGGAAGGCTCCTTTATGGGACCAATCGACTGATAAACCGGTCTGATCCAGTGGACAGATGGGCCAGAGAGCCAAAGGAGGAAAAATAGCGCAAGGTAGGAACATGGGTACCTGCGCCCCATACGCTCAGAAGGAAGAATTCACGCCGCTGACTAAAACACCGAAAGAAATCTTCGCCACATGGCATGCTCGTCCACTATAAATTCGTGGACTGGTATGTCATATTTGACCTCTTTCATTATCACCCTGATGTTATGAGTCTAATAGTGACTTGTCTTTCAGTAGTTTGAGTAATTGTAAAGTGTCCAAGATCGGACTCAGGCTTAATGCTCTATGAATTCTTTTGAGTATTCTGCAATAATCTAAAATTAAAGGTCAAATAGATTCGTTAATGATCCTAAAAGACTTGTTTTAGAGCTTGACCTCAATCCATTAAATCTTTCAAAAAATTTCTACAATTACCGTGTTCAATATCTAAGTCTTCAAACTCACCTTCATCTAATTCGGTATTCGGAGGTGATATCCCTAAATCAACTTCTTCTCTTGCTATAGTTTCTTCAACGTCTTCTAATATCGGACCTTCCAACGATGTTTCATGTTGTACCCTATCTACTCCGTCCAAATAATCTTTCAAACATACACATACTTCACGAATTCGGGGGTTAGTCTTGACCTTCTTTACCGCTCATAATTCTACCGCTAATAGAACAGGCCGATTCGGAAGATGACCGTCGAGCTTGGACCGTTATAATAAGTCACGAGCATAGCGGATTAAAAATTGGAAAAATTGATTTTCCCTTTCTTTCCCACCAAGCCCAAAATGTTCAAAGTTTGTAAACTCTTCGGGCCTTAAAGTTATTAAAAAGTTTGTAGCCATATATTGTCCCAACTCGCTTGTTGGGGCCGATGTTCGTTGACGCTTTGTAGCGTCTCCAAATAAACTATTATAAAGGTTTATATTAATGTCACTTGCCATTCGGGACGATCCGGTGCCCGCATCTTGAATCAACAATTGGGTTTTTTGTTGACCATATTTTGTCTGAAATAAATTCCAAATAATTTTTTAAGTTATCGTTAATTTAAAATTTTGGGAGTTATATAGTTGGGTCGGGGTGTTAGCGTTCTAAACCCATACGGATAAGTCTAAATTGTTCTTTATTTCTTGTTATTAAAGTTCTACGCCTCCAACACACTTTAAACATGGATTAAGTGCGGCGCAAACGAGTAAAAACCAAGTTTTTAAATTAGCAAAATATTTTACAAATTTCTTTTTTGTAACTTTAACATTCTTCTAAACATTTGGACAGGTGAGTTTTTTTAATTCGTCTAATTTTAGCAATCATAGCATAAATTTGATTTAAAACTAATGAGCTAGTTGGGTAATAAACACCCGATAATATAGTTGTTGCCCCTTTAAAAACTTGTAAAAAATAGTTAAATCATTTAGTAGATCCCAATCTTGGTCGCTTATCGAAACGGACTTATTTCTATTAACAAGTGTTTCATTAAAAGCGTTTAAAGTCTCACGTTGTTGTTAATATTTTCAAAACATTATGCAAGTAGTATTCCACAACTAGTATTATTATCATAGCATGGCTTAGGGGTTCTTCACCCATTGTTTACGAAAACGTATATAGTTAATTGGCGTTCGTTACTCGAATATATATAGTTACTAATTAAACCCCTAATTTATCTTTAAACTTATCACCATATTTTATTGCCGCTTGCCACGGATAATTTATAAACATGAGGCAAACAACGGGAATGAAAAATACACCATCTAAAAGGGTTTTATACGTTATTTTAACAATTCATAGCTCTAGTATTATTCGATGCATCTATCTTAGTAAAAATCGTATTAAAAACTTTATTATCTAAATTATATTCAATAAGTGTCTGTAAAATTTTTTCTTAAATTAGATCCCGTATGCGGAAACCAAATAGTTTAAAAGCAATTGTCGTTTCATTAACTATCAGATTCGAGATTAACCAATGAGCGTTAACGGTAATTAAGAATTTGCCGTACCATGTGGTGCGTCCAAGTATCCGTAGTGATGAAAACACCATATTTATATCACGAAAACCATCAACTACTATGTTTAAGCGTTTCCCATTAATTTAAAAGCATCACTTCTAAGGAGTAGTACAACTTACATGTTAGTTACCGCGGTATTGTAGCATCCTTTAGATGATCTTTTAAGCTTGACGTTGTCGAAGTGGTTTGAATGGAAAAGCGCTTGTTGAATGACAAACTCTGTTCATAAATCAAGTCGAAACCACATCATTATCAATATAAAAACTTGACCATCCGCTCACCAATTGTACCTTGTTTTTTTTGTTGAAGGCAACTTATTAAAAGAAACTAGCAAGTGAGCTAGAATTACAGTGAAGAAAGAAATTAATAAAGGGGTTGAATCTCCATCTATCAACTAATAGAGTTTTTACCCTACGCAATATACAAGAAAAAGATAACTGCCTAATATGTCTTCAAAAATACCATCTTTACGAAGATTTGATGTCACGAGAAGAGGAGCTGGTTTCTATATGACAGATACTCCACCAGAAGGTAAAACAATCCTTCATAGCACCTGTTTTGAACTTGAATGAAGCGAGGATGAACCAAATTAAAACAAAATAACCAGATCGATACGAATCAACAGGGTTCCAAACCAAGCCCCACAATTACAATAGGACCGAGCAATATAAGTATTCATTTTTGGATAACCGAACTACAACGCTCTTATGAGTCTTAGTGTAGTGTTAGACGTGTGGTTATAAAATTTCAAACATTTCTTGCAGAACGCGCCTTTTCACCCATCAATCATTACACACAAATCGTGTCAATTAAGGCACTGAACATCTCCTTTTCTGTAGTAGGTCTAATTTGCACAAATCATATTTGTGTAAACTTTTTTTTTCGTACATGTCTAGTAGAAACAGAGGGATTAGTGGAAGCTTGTTGTGATTGTGAGTTTTCCATTATAGATGGATTAGAGAAATTAGAGGATTAAGAGAGATTTAGTGAGTGTTTTGATGTGGTTTTCAAACCCCAACTCATTACATGTATTGCTAGCATATACTACCAGCCATGTCTTAAAATATCAAAAAATAAAAACAAACAAAAAATCGGGTATTTAAACGGTAGTGGACCGTTTGAATTTTTTTTTTAAACCGGGAAAAGAAAAAACCGGTTAAAACTGATTTTTTTTTTAAAGTGTATAACGGCTAGTGTTGACCGGTTTTTTTAACCGGTTAAAACCGGTTTTTTTTAAACGGATATAAAAAAAATTGAATTAAAAAAAAAACCGGTTAAAACCGGTTATTTTAAAAAACGGATAAACCGAGTTTAAAAAACCAGGATTAAAAAAAAACCGGTCGCTTATTATTAAACCCGAAACGGGGTTAACCGGTTCGCGTTAAGATAAAAACGGTTTTTATTTGCATCTATAATGTACGGACATGGGCAAAAATAAAAAATTGAACTGAGCCATACCCAGATGTTGACAATATTGTTTGAAAGATTTAGGGCTTGTCAGGGAGTTGAGACTAGCGGCAGGATGAATGACGGGGAAGGCTCCTTTATGGGACCAATCGACTGATAAACCGGTCTGATCCAGTAGACAATCGGGATAGAAGCCCAAAGCGAGGAAAAAATTAGCGCAAGTTGAAACTATGGAACTGGCCCATACACTCAGAAGGATGAATTCACGCCGCTGGGACTAAAAACACCGAAGAATCTTCGCCTCATGTTGCCTATGCTCGTCCACTATAAATTCGTGGACTGGTATGTCATATTTGACCTCTTTCATTATCACCCTGATGTTATGAGTCTAATAGTGACTTGTCTTTCAGTAGTTTGAGTAATTGTAAAGTGTCCAAGATCGGACTCAGGCTTAATGCTCTATGAATTCTTTTGAGTATTCTGCAATAATCTAAAATTAAAGGTCAAATAGATTCGTTAATGATCCTAAAAGACTTGTTTTAAAGCTTGACTTAAAGCTTGTAAAACTCATTTACCTCAACAAACAACTCAAGACCCTTTGGTCTAGTGATATGTGTGTTCCTCACTAATTTAGAGGTTGTACGTTCAAACCTCGTTAGAGTCATTTATGAGATGGGTGGTATAAGGTGTGAAAAAATTGCGGTTCTAAAAAATAAAAAATAAAAATTACCGCAATAAACAGTAAATATAATTTGGAGTAAATTACAAGGATGGTCATGTAAGTTGTGTTAGACTTGCACTTATGGTCTTTTGACCTTTTTTTTTGCACCCATATACATAGTTCATAACTCGGATACGATCAAAGGCATCAACATATCAGCGGTTGATGCAAAATAAAACATCACAACCGAGGAATCTCTTGTAGCGGTGAGCAGAAAAACCAAAAAAACCGAGATCAAATCAAAAATCGAAAGAAACTCAACCGAACCAATTTTATTATATAATAATATATAATTAATATAATATAAATAAATAACTAAATAAATCAAATTTGTAAATTCATGTTCATCTTATGGGTGGAATCATAATACATTTATCTTAACGTTTATGTGTGTGTTTGTTGTATACGTGTGTTTAGTTAGTTTTTTTTTTACAATATACCAATACATATGTGACAATGATCATGATATGTGTATGTTCATTTACATTTGTATATATCTCGTCTATATGTGTGTAGTAAAAATTTGGGATAAACATTATTAGTCTTAGGAGATGCTTACTAAATTAAGTGGTAACATATGGAGGCCTTAATTAGCTACTTATTGAGGAGAGTGTAGTTTTAATGAGTCCCACAATTAAGAGGCGGGTTTGGGCACACATATCTTCCCTACTAAGAATAAAAGAAACACCTCCTTAAATTGACAAAAAAAAGGAGTAAATAAAAATAACCAATTTTTTACGTAATACATGTCTGTTGGCATAAATTGGCCACACTCAGATATAAACGGTTAAAAACCGAAAAACCGAACCAAAACCGATAATAAACAAAAAAAACCGAACCGCCAAAAACCGAACAGTTTGGTTTTTGGTTTTATAAACACCAAAAATTTCTGTTTGGTTTCCGTTTTAGCCAAAACCCGTCTCAAACCGAACCGTGCACACCCTAATCTCTAATCTCTTGTGTCCGCTTTAGTTACAACTAATCATGTGATTTTTAGTCATTTATTATTGTGTTATACTTTAAAAATGCAATCATGAACTTAATTTCATTCGACATTTGATTCAAAGAACCGTGCTTATTGAACTCGAGCATATTGTTAATAGCTTGAGTTGAGAACACCCACACTTTTATTGTTGTTGGCATAGAGTGGAATAGCAATGCAAAATATCCATTTATATGTCACTGTCTTGCAGTAAAACATTAGTTATAAAACTAGACATCGTTATAAGTAGGGCAAATTGCATAAAAGTGTACTAAACTTATACTCAATTTCAATTTAATGTACTCAATTTTTTTTTCTCAATTTAATGTACCTAACTTTTTTTTGTTGCAAATAAAGACAATTAAGAGGTTGTCAGGTCACCATCAAGTTACCTTTTCTCCAACATGATTTTCCGGCAACCTAGCATTCAGACTTCCCACCACCACCACCTCCAAATCGATCACTACCGACACCACCCAAAGCGATTTCGTCCGTTTTCGACCGATTTCGACCGTTTTCGTCCGTTTTCGACCGTCTTCGATAGTTTTCGACTGATTTCGACCGATTTTCACTGTTTTCGTCCGATTTTGACCGTTTTCGATCGTTTTCGAGCGATTTTTACCGATTTCGACCGTTTTCCATTGATTTCCATCAATTTCAACCGATTTCGACCGTTTTTGACAAATTTCGACCATTTTTTTACGTATTCGACCGATTTTGTCCATTTTCTTACGTTTTCTTACCTTTTTGTACGTTTTCTTACGATTTTCAAAGTTTTCGTCCGTTTTCGTTCGTTTTGTACATCTTTCTACGCTTAAATTTGTTTTTGAACGCTTTCAAAAGTTTTATCCATTTTTATTGTTTATGTACTTTTTATTAAGAATGTAATAAAAAGCGTTATGAAGGACATATTAAAAAAAGTACAAATGTACGTATTACGAACGCAATCGTAGAAAATAAAAAATCGAGAGAAGGACTGTTAAACGAACAAATAATCATACTAATTGGACAAAAACGTCAAAAACATTTACAAGTTTAAAACGGACGAAAACGTTCAAAACGTTCAAACAAGGTGAAACGTAGGAAAACGATATTGAAAACTGTCGGAAACGCCAAAAAAAGATACGAATGAAATCGTCGAAAAGGTCTAAACGGTTTGAATCGATCGGAAAAACGGGCGTAAATGTTCGTAAACGATGGAAATCTGTCAAAATCGCGTTGAAATCGGTTCGAAATCGGTTCGAAAACGTTCAAAATAACGGTATAATCGGTCAAAACCGGTCGAAATCTGTCGATAACGGTCGAAAATCGGTTCGAAAAACGGTAGATATTTGTCGAAATCGGTCGGGAATCGGTCGAAAAGCGGTCCGGAAATCGGTCGTGAAAAATGGTGGTCGGTTGGGGCCTTTTGCGAGGCCGGGGATAGGGTAGTAGTGGAAGGGTTCGCCAAGCTGGAAAATCAGTTGAAGAAGATAAGGTATTTGATGGTTGGATACTGGTTACATTCCTTATTGTCTTTATTTGCAAACAAAAAAAATTGACACGAAATGTAAAGTTCATGTACCATATGGATAATAAATTTAGTACACGTACCATACGGGTACATTTGAAAAAGTACGTGGCTATTTAAAGCCAAAAACCCTTATATATATATATATATATGCTCTATGTCATTAGTGACACTTGGAGACCCTGATAAGACACCAATTGGTGTTTACTAATTCATGATCATTCACGTCCTGAGAGGACAAGCACTAATGCACTTTGACTTCGGTTGCACATTGTCTTTCTTTTGCTATGTTGAGTTGCACGTTCTTACATTTTTTTATGTTGTTGCGAGCATGTCTGTACATGCGAAGATGGAAGCTTATCCGCTTTACAGTGTTAATAAATTACATTATTGTTTAAAACGTGCCGCAGGATTATTCTTAATATATGTTTATTGATGTTTTCAAGCTAACATAATTTATATGTTGTCTGGTTACTCTGGAATCTAACCCAACTTGTTGGTCCTGTGGGAGGGTTTGAATGCAGCTTAATTTGATGATAGACTAAATTAGGGTGGATCTTGAGGTTAACGGGATATCCATGAATTTTTGTAGATCGAGAAGATTGATTTTGTTCTGATTCCGTCACTGCCAGCTTGATGCAGCAATCCATACTATAGTTTGGTTCTAAGAGAGTTTTAGGAACGAAGTCATTTTTTCTCGAAAAAAGACCCGAAAAATAAACTTTTTCTAAACAACATAATACTATATTCCTACAATTGGATCCCTAGCAGATCGATACACGAAGAATTTTTGTGTTTAGATTGAATGCTTTAGCATCCTTATAAACGCTTTTAATTTGTAACGAGGGAAGTGTAAAAATCATCCCTGTGGTTAGGGGTGTCAAAAAAGCCGACCCGACCCGAGTCTATTCGGGTCGGGTAACTCGGGTCAAAAAAATTATACGGGTCATTCGGGTCAGCCCGAGTTCTAAATAGGGTCGGGTCTCGGGTTGAAATGTTTTGGCTAACTCGGGTTCGGGTCAACCCGATTGACCCGAATAACTGGGTCCGGGTTGAAATTGTTTTGGCCTAACTCGGTGTTCGGTCAACACGAAGTGACCCAATAAATTTTTTTTTAATTTTTCCAATATAAATTCTAGATTTTGTTATTTAAAAAAGTAAAAAAATAGAATTTTTTTTTTTGGTCATTTTTACCTCAAATTCGGGTTTACCAGAACACCGAATTTACCCGAACCTATTTGACCCTAACCCGAGTAACCCCGAGTTATTAAACAAGGTCGGATTTCAGGAGGTTTTTTTGAGCTTTGACCCGACCCGAATTGACTCGACCCGATTCACACCCCTACCTGTGGTTACTCAAAAAATTGTCTCACGTCCCTTGTTAAAAATTTACGCAAAACACATCCTTCCTTCAATGTTTTGAGGCACGATACATCCCTTGGACTAACGGTGCAAATTTTTTTCCGTTAAGTATTAACGAGAGTCTAAAAGGAAGGTATTGTTGTCTTTTTGCTGCCACATGGATGTATCGTGAACCTTTGTATTAAAAAAAATTATTTTTTTAGTTTTTGTTTTTTTTTTAATTTTGTTTAAAAAAATAACTTTTTTACATTATTATTCGTAAAAATATTTAACATTTTTTTACAATTTTTTTTAATTTGTACTTTTTAAAATCTTAATTTTTTGAAAAAAAAATTATTTTTTTCGTACTTTTTAAATTTTAAAAAATTTAATTTTTTACGTTATTATTCGTGGAAAAATTTAAAATTTTTTTACAAAACTTTTAAAAAAAAATTCGTACTTTTTTAAATTTTAGTTTTGTAAAAAAAAAATTTAATTTCGTTTTTTAAAATCTTAGTTTTTAAAAAGTACAAATTTTTTAAAAAAAGTGCGAAATTTTAAAAAATAAATAAATTTTTTATAAAAGTGCGAAGTTTTTTCTAAAATTTTAAAAAGTTTTTAAAAGTACGATTTCGGTTAGATTATTTTTAAAATGTTTTAAAAAAATTTAAAAATTTTCGCACTTTTTTTACAAAACTTTTTAAAAAAAATTTGTACTTTTTAAAAACTAAGATTTTTAAAAATACGAATTTTTTTTAAAGTTTTGTAAAAAAAATTTAAATTTTTTCACGAATAATAACGTAAAAAATTAAAAATTTTAAACTTTAAAAAGTACGAAAAAAATTTAAACTTTTTTCAAAAAATTAAGATTTAAAAAGTGCAATTTTTTTTTAAAAAAATTTGTAAAAAATCTTAAATATTTTTACGAATAATAATGTAAAAAAGTTATTTTTTTAAACAAAATTAAAAAAACAAACAAAAACTAAAAAATAATAATTTTTTTTAAAACAAAGGTTCACGATACATCTATGTGGCAGCAAAAAGACAACAATACTCTCCTTTTAGACCCTCGTTAACACTTAACGGAAAAAAATTGCACCGTTAGTCCTCAGGGATGTACCGTGCCTCAAAAAAATTTGCACCGTTAGTCCAAGGGATGTATAGTGTCTCAAAACATTGACGGAGGGATGTGTTTTGGGCAAATTTTTAACGAGGGACGTGAGATAGTTTTTTTAAAAACCACAGAGATTATTTTTACACTTCCCTCATTTGTAATTATCTTCTAGCTTCGCGCTAGCCCTTTTATATATAATTGCACTTAATAAAAACTCAATCAAATAGTATTAAAAATATGTGTGAAGATATAAAATTTACACATACAATAACAACTGAGGTTCAAAATAAATCGAAGATAGGTATATACAACTAGATACATATTGAACCATCACATTTACAAAAATATGGTCAATACACCAATCAAATATATGATCTGAAGAAAATTAACATAGGCTATAAAGATTGAAAGAATATGATCATAGACGAATATATCAATGGATCTAAACTTACCACCCAACCTACCAATGCATTTCTACACACGTGAAATCGATTTTGTACAAACTCATTTGTAGTTTAAGATCACGACATCATGTCTTGAAACTCATGGAAATCAAGTACACCATTGCCATCAAGGTCGAACTTCTTGATCATCAACTCACACTCGTCAACGGTTCTCGACTCTCCTAATTTGCTAAGCATTCTCTTCAAACTCTTAGGAGTTATACGACCACAACCCTCCATTTCTTCATACATCTTAAATGCCAACTTCAAGTCTTTTACTTTCTCCTCTTCATTAGCACTTTCGACCACTTTAACCAAATCGTCGAAGCTCAACAACCCGTCACCATCCGAGTCCATTAACTCTGCCGCGATCTCTGCTTCCTCCAATGACAAGTCCTCACCTATCTTACCAATGCAAATTTGGAGCTCGGGTGGCGATATCTTCCCGTCACCATTCACGTCCAAATGTTTAAATACACGTTTGTATTGTTGTTCTTTGTCCATGAAAGCTTAGTTACTCGCAAGACACCGAATATGTGTGACAAAAGAGTTAGTTAATGTGTTTGTATATGTTTAGGAAGTTAAACTGGTAATGAGCCTCCGTTATGAGAAATTTGCGTGTCATCATATATATACACTTTGTATATTTCTATACGTTAGAGCAAATAGTTACTTATTTAAATTGATTGGTCCATGTTTTTTGCGCGTGTTGACAAAACGAGAATTATGATAGTAGCTGCCGTACGGTTTACCATTGAAATTTAGAAACTACTACGAAATGCACCCTTCTAAATTTGTAATTGGCTTTCTAGACGAACAAGTTTTCAACGGTACGGCCGGTGTACGTCATCTTAGAATATTTAATCCGCGAAAAAATCTTAGTCTAATGGCTTTTGACGTCCTGGAAGGTACCACATGTGTAACCAAAAAAAAAGTACCACATGTGACATGTAGGTTTCTTAAAAAAAACTGACAATACGTGAAAATGAATCGGATATGAATCATAAAAAACCTTATTCATATTCAAGTTTATAACCATTTACGTATAGAGTTTAGAACTTTAGATCCTCATAGAACCCCATTCTCTAGAGACCTAATGAAACAATTTCTTTTTTTCATCTCATTTTCATCCAATAGCTGTAATTAAACAACAATTCTCACCCATCTTTCACATCAAAAACAAAAACGTCTTTTATAAATTCATTAATTTTTCACCCATCCTCATTTTCTTCAAAGAATAAAAAAACTAGGATAAAAGATACACACATAAGCACACTCCTCGGATAAACGAATTCACATCAAAATCGTCATAAAAACTGCTCGAAAACACTCGTAATTCACAGTAAAATCATTGATTTGATCGTTAATAAGGGTACCCCTATTGGTACCCCCGGCCCATGAATAGTGCCAATAAGGTACAAAAGATTTTTTTTGTCTTTTCTTTTTACATGCAACGCAGTTTTTTATCAGTTTCTGTTACGTAATTTTTGACAGTTTCATACTTTTGACTTGTTAAACTTTATATTTTTCGTTCCGTTTTTTCCGTGTCACAGTTTTATAACATATACAAAATTATAAAAATACAAAAAAATAACCGGAAAAAACCCGGGGGGTACAAATGGTGATTTAGGGGGTACATATATCATAAGCCAATTTGTAATTGGCTTTCCAGACGAACAAGTTTTCAACGTTTTTTTGTTATTCGGTACGGCAGGTGTACGTCATTTTAGAATATTTAATCCGTGAAAAAATCTTAGTCTAATGGCTTTTCACATCCTGGAAGGTACCACGTAGGGGTGAGCATCGGGACGAAACCGACCCGTCCCGACCCGATCCCGACTCATCCCGAAACCGACATCGTGGAAAACCCAAACCGAATCCCGACCCGATTTAATCCCGAGTCCCGAACCGAACCGAGTTAGGCCCGAGTAATCCCGGTTTATGTGTTTTTTTTAATATTTGACCAAATTGATTTAAAAAAAACAATTTTGACTTTTTATTGACCAATCAAATCGCACGATTTTGCCTACGTGGCAAAATTAAGCGTTTTGATTTGTCCGATTTTTTAATTCATAAGATTCAATTTGATAGAAAACTCCGAAATGATGTAATTCTTTTATTATATAAAAGATTTACGTATAGAGTTTAGAACTTTAGATCCTCATAGAAACCCATTCTCTAGAGACCTAATGAAACAATTTCTTTTTTTCATCTCATTTTCATCCAATAGCTGTAATTAAACAACAATTCTCACCCATCTTTCACATCAAAAACAAAAACGTCTTTTATAAATTCATTAATTTTTCACCCATCCTCATTTTCTTCAAAGAATAAAAAAACTAGGATAAAGATACACACATAAGCACACTCCTCGGATAAACGAATTCACATCAAAATCGTCATAAAAACTGCTCGAAAACACTCGTAATTCACAGTAAAATCATTGATTTGATCGTTAATAAGGGTACCCCATTCGTGTAATTTATGGGTTGGAGCGGGATGAAAGCTCAAAGAGCAACGGCCATTTTCACACTGTCATTATATAGACTCATTATACTGTGACGTGAGCATGTGTATGTGAGGTGGCGTGCCTAAAACATAGAACCGGGACGTTCCAGCGATTTGTTAAGAGAGGGTAGTGACCAAGTGTTTTAGCTCATGCTAAAGGCGTGAGAGTAGTGTACATAGTAATGGTGAGTTAGTCGAGGTTATATAGGTATGTGAGTATGCTTGGGTGGGTAATTTAGTTGTGTTAGTAGGGAGAGTTGAGCATGCGCGTGTAGTGGGGGTATTTTAGTATCTGAAATAGTGGATACAACTGTATGGGGGGGTGTGCTATACAAGTCAGGTGGGAACAGTGGGAGTTGGTATGTTGAAGAGACGCTAGATGTTATGTTGGTGTGTAGGCAGGGTCATCACATGTGATTTTGTTTTTGTTTTTTTATATTTTGTAAAATGAATCACATGTAATTCATCATTTTATATTTTGTAATATGAATCTCATGTGATAATCTTTTATGGAAAATACTACATCCACAAAAATTTTACAAACAAAATTTCACAAAATGACTTGTTACCAATCAAATGAATCTTTATCACTTCTCTATTTACTTTTTACATTCATAACTTCCAATGGATGCATGACAAATCATTTTGTGAGAAAATGTTTTGTAAACATTTTGTGGTTGTAGAACACCTCATCTTTTATTGTGTTTGCTTGTACGTCATTTTAGAATATTTAATCCGTGAAAAAATCTTAGTCTAATTGCTTTTCACATCCTGGAAGGTACCACGTGTGTATTCACCAAAAAATAAAAAAATTGTACCAGTACCACATGTATATCCTAAAATTTTGAATAGTCACATATTTTATACTGACAATAGGTGAAAATGGATCGGATATAAATCATAAAAACCCTTATCCATATTCGAGCTTTATAACCATTTACATCTATTCTAGCTAATTTATATGCATTTTTAATAGATGAGACAGTTGAGTATAAACAAAACGTTTGTACTTTAAACAGAATGTATTGTCAAAATAAAATAAATATATACTTTGTTAAACAAACACGTACAAGGCAACAATAGGCTATATAGAAACAAAGAAAAAAAAAAGACGAATCGATCCACTTTTGAGATCAACTTATCATATAATAAGAATAATATTCATATATTAATTAAATCAAAGAAGTGTTAGAATGTAGTAGGAACTGTCGATAATGCTTTGAACCAATGTGATTTCGTAATAATTAACCCACGTTATAATGAACTTACCTTACATGCAAATTGTGTACCACTTAAACATTTCAAAGCTAAGGCTAAACGTAATGGGACGACCTTTTGCGGTCGGTCGTCTCATGTTGCAATAAAAAGGACTTGGTCATCCCACTACGCCGACCGAAGCAAGACCTGATCACCCTCAACCTTTGCAAAGTTATGGTCTTTTGCACGACCTTATAATTGGAGGAAGATTTCGTATTAAAAAAAAATTAACTCTTTCTTTTATATTTTTATTTAAAAAAAAATAAACAATCCCCCATTCACTATAAAATCTCACTTTTTATACCATTTTTAATCACAAAACACATACATTTTATACACTTTCATTATCTTTTTTAAATGGCTTGTTCGATACCACATAGCGACGATGAAATCCAAGCTTTGGTTCAAAAACAAATTGACGAAGATATGGTTCATCAGAAAGCGATTCTGGATTTAGCCTTGCAATTTGATAATGCATGCACAACTAAAGAAGATCTTAGAAAAGCATACGAGAAATGTAATCACATTCCACAAGAGAGCCGTGCTTTGATCGACACTTTCTTAAAAGAAGGTTCTGATAAAGATTACGAGCTAAATCTTTCTATGTACAGAAAGGCGGCAAAACTAGAAAAACAAATGAATGCTAAGTTAGCTTGGATACATGAAAAATACAACCACCGCTCAGAAACCCATATAGGTGGTTCGTCATCACAGACACATGAGATTGGTGATGTATACCTTACTGCGGAAGAGTTACATCAACTACATCTAGATGAAGAAGCCTTAAGAGAAACACTAGAAGAACAAACAATGGATGAAAAGGCACGGGAGGAGAAGATTAGGCAAAAACAAGCTGATGATGATGAATACTTTATGGAATTTGGGGTGATGAGAATTGATTCAGATTACGAGTCATCAGATTAATAAACTAGAAACTATTTTAGTGTAATGTTGTTTTAATTTAATGTTTTAAATAAAGTATTGTATTTTAAATTCCGTTATTATATTTTCAAATTTTGAATTCCAACGGCTAGTTTTTCGTTATAAATACCCCCACCATCTCCTCATTATATCACACAACTTCTTATCCAACTATCCAGATGGATTCCAATTTTACTAACGAAAATGATCCATGGGAATACAATCTTGATATAGACGATTCTGATCTCCATTTAACACTTGTTCTGCGTTCGTCTAGTAGCGCACATGTTGAACCATCTCCATACACCCCAAATCCAGTTACCATAATACCCGGTCCTGCGGGTGTTGTTCAGCTCTCGAATAGCATATGTGTTGAACCATCTTCCTCAACCCTAAACCCAGTTCGGATAATACCCGGTCCTGCGTGTCTTGTTCAGCGAGCCAAGCTGCTTAAAGAAAATGTATTTATTCTTGACCCGAATGAGGCTTTAATGTCGACACAAGAATATATACAGAAAGTTGTGAGGATGTGGGTGAGGATGTTGATTTTAATAGTGGGGTGTGGGTTAGCGCCACTAGCTATGTGAATGCTTTTGGTGGCACTATAACTGGATGTTTGGGAGACATCGACAACTTTCTTAAAAAGGGAAAAATTGAACAAGTTGTTGCAATAGTGATGTCTTGTTCTCCGAATGCTCTTGGAGATTTAAATGTGACTCTGAAAGTGTAGGTTCCGATTTAATGCTTCACTTCATAACACGAAACACGAATCAAGAAAACTAGAGAGAGAGAGAGACGAAAATAGAGAGAGAGAAGAGAGAGTTGAGAGAAAAAGAAATTTAGATATTATGAAAAAGATATTTTCTAAATAAGAAAAATATCTATATATATTTAGATATTTAGAAAATATCTAAATATATATATACCCCTACACATTTAATGTGACGCGCGGGATATTTAACTAGGACCCGGGCTCGGGTTTTG
>BQNB010120825.1:0-20565 GCA_026074375.1 Tanacetum coccineum | reverse complement strand
AGTTCTGTTTTCCAATTCAGCTTATTTAATAAGCCGTCTGGCTCGGTATTGGGCTTTGTGGGCCAAATAGAAACCCGAATACATTTCTGATGGGTTCGACTTTGTCCATTAGGGTCCGTTAACTATATTTGGGTCTATTAAGTCCATCTAGCTTATGTGAGTTTATCAATAAGCTGCTTTGAGCTTATTGTGAGCTTATGGCTCGAATAGGACTCGTTAATGGGCTAGTGAGCCCATTAAGGGTTCGGTTTGGTTTTGAAAGGCAATGCAAAGCCCAAGTCAATTTAATAAGCATTCCTAGCCCATGAATAAGCTTGTATAGCTTATTTATAAGCCGTAGCTTATCGTACGAGGCTCGTTCCATGGCCTATTGGGCCGGGGGGGCAGTGGGCCACATGGGCGTATGTGCTCGTGGTGGGGGGGGGGTGTAAGGGGTGGCGCAACGATGGGGGCGACTCCTCACAGAGGACATATACTTTGGGGCGCAAGTAGTGGAGTACTAGCATGAGTTATATCTGTCTGGTTACACTGATCTGTTACAGTCCGCTATAGAAATATGTCAATCTTCAAGTACGTAAATGCTGCTCAATTTTGGCATTTCTTTAACATTTATGAATCGATATTCATTACATGCACTCGTTTAATATGTCGTTGCATGAGTTCCCAAGCCCAAAGGTTTCGATTACAACAAAAGTTTACGTGAATACTTTTTGTGCTCGTGCCATAATGATTTCCATAATCCACTTGATTACGTTTGTGCATTTTTATGAAAACTTACGCTATAACATGCTAGTATATACATCCTTTTAAATCAAGTTTACACCACACAAGTCCACATTGTTGTTTAACTTAGGAGCGTGAATCATGCATGGGTCGAACCATGCATGTCTCACGTCCATGAGGTATCTAACCCACATATAACGTGACATAGTAACTTAAGTAAAGATAAGACTAACATGAATTACATAGAAACCTAGTAACGCTTACAAAGGGTCTTAGTTTCCCTGGTGTGAGTTTAGACGTAAATCGTCCTCGATACACCTAACGTGGGATAACTTAGCTCCAAGCTTATAAACCCAATCCCTTAGCCTCGTGCTTTCCTTCTAAAACCTTAAGCTTGACTTTAAGCTACTTGTGTTCTTAGAAAAATTGTGGGTTAAATGTGGTTCGTGTAAGGTTAATGCCGAATAGGATATGAGAGTAAATGGGAAGTGTTTATCCTTGAAGAGTTGTTAAGTTTACAAGTGTGTTAAGGAACTAGTAGTCTTATTTATAGGATATTAAGCTAGTTAACTCCTTTTGGTTCTCCCTTGACTAGAAACGAATGAGTTGAGGTGTTAGGAGGGTTTTAGTTGCTTACACATGGTTTTAGGTTAAACCACGCAATACATGACATTGAATTAGCAAGATGTTGTACAAGATTCACCTAAGATATGAAATGATATGGTTTGTGTGCTCCTTTTTCATTAAGTTCATTTAAGTTGGTTAAGCTAAAAATAAGCTTGGGAGAGCTTATTTTGGCTTTTTCGAGCTTATTGGGCTCGTGAGCCCAATAACTCAACCCGAATTATATACTAAGGTCCATTAGGTGTTTTTAACTTACTTTCTAGCCTTATGAACTTATTAGTTCTGTTTTCCAATTCAGCTTATTCAATAAGCCGTCCGGCTCGGTATTGGGCTTTGTGGGCCAAATAGAAACCCGAATACATTTCTAATGGGTTCGACTTGGTCCATTAGGGTCCGTTAACTATATTTGGGTCCATTAAGTCCATCTAGCTTATGTGAGTTTATCAATAAGCTGCTTTGAGCTTATTGTGAGCTTATGGCTCGAATAGGACTCGTTAATGGGCTAGTGAGCCCATTAAGGGTTCGGTTTGGTTTTGAAAGGTAATGCAAAGCCCAAGTCAATTTAATAAGCATTCCTAGCCCATGAATAAGCTTGTATAGCTTATTTATAAGCCGTAGCTTATCGTACGAGGCTCGCTGGGCCTGTTGGGCCTCCCACAGTGGGCTGCCAAGCCCAACGTGACCCGAACTTAGCCCTTTGAGTTGCTAAATGATTCCTAGGTCTCGACGTACCATTTTGGCATTTCTTTAACGTTTATGAATCGATATTCATTACATGCACTCGTTTAATATGTCGTTGCATGAGTTCCCAAGCCCAAAGGTTTCGATTACAACAAAAGTTTACGTGAATACTTTTTGTGCTCGTGCCATAACGATTTCCATAATCCACTTGATTACGTTTGTGCATTTTTATGAAAATTTATGCTATAACATGCTAGTTATCATCCTTTTAAATCAAGTTTACACCACACAAGTCCACATTGTTGTTTAACTTAGGAGCGTGAATCATGCATGGGTCGAACCATGCATGTCTCACGTCCATGAGGTATCTAACCCGCATATAACGCGACATAGTAACTTAAGTAAAGATAAGACGAACATAAATGACATAGAAGACCTAGTAACGACTTACAAAGGGTCCTAGTTTCCTTGGTTGTGAGTTTAGACGTAAACTCGACTCGTATACACCCAAACGTGTATAACTTAAGCTCCAAGCTTATAAACCCGAATCCCTTAGCTCGTGCTTTCCTTCTTAAAACCCTAAGCTTGATCTTTAAGGCTTCGTGGGTTAAATGTGGTTAGTGTAAGGTTAATGCCGAATGGGATATGGGAGTAAATAGGAAGTGTTTATCCTTGAGAGAGTTTTAAGTGTTTAGAAGTGTGTTAAAGGAACTAGTGTGTCTTATTTATAGAATATTAAGCTAGTTAACTCCTCTTGGTTCTCCCTTGACTATAAACGAATGAGTTGAGGTGGTTTAGGAGGGTTTTAGTTGCTTACACTTGGTTTTAGGTTAAACCACCAAGTACATGACTTAATTAGCAAGATGTTGTACAAGATTCACCTAAGATATGAAATGATATGGTTTGTGTGCTCCTTTCCTTGTTAACCGCGACACAAAAGGGATCAAAAGGGAGAATTGGTTATTAACCAATGGATAAATAGCCATTAGGAGACCATTAGGACATGCATTAATTGAAACATGGATGTACTAGTACTTGTTAAGATCATTAGGAGATCTTTAGTAGCTAATAAATCACCAAGGACGATTTTGTGTGGGTTTACTTGCCCACATTCGGCACTCAAGTGATATTAACACAAGATTTGATTAAATCTTGTGTTTAGGCTTTTAAAACGGGTATTGGTTTAAGTCTAGGTAAGTCTAGGTATTTCCGGGGTATGTCCAAATGTATTTTATTGCGAAACGTAGCCCTTTTACGTGACCAATAAAAATAAAATACGCAAAGTTAATAATTATCTTCTTAATAATTATTTACTACTTGATTGATGCAAACCTTAATTTATTTGATGACCGTTTACATTAAATGATTATTTCTAGTCTACGCGATTTAGTTTAAAAGTAATTATTAAAAATAAATGCGTGTCGGACCAAAATAAATAGTGACGAATAATAGATGTCGTAAAGTGACCTGAAATTGAGAAATGTTACATATGTTGTACCAATGCTTTATGAAGGTTCCTCTTCGTTCGCGCCTTGCGTTTCTGCCTGAGGCGGGGTGTGACAGATTGATATCAAAGCTATTGGTTATAGAGAACTAGGTGGTTGGCTTAGACTATAAACCTAAGTACCCTCATATAGCTGCATAATAGGAACGACATGCAATTACGTGTATACTTGTTGATTTGTGAGAATTCTATGTGCTATTTGAACCACTCCTAAAATGCGATGACAATAAAGACATACTTTTGTGATGCAAGTATTATGACGCTTGACCAACGTGATAATAGTTACATCATATAACATCGATTTATTTGAGTCATAGGATGCCTCAAGATAAATTCCTAGAACAGTAAGCGTAGACGAGATAGAATCTGTCAGACCCCGCTAAAGCGAAAACACGGGAATACGAGTTCAAAACAGATTTGAGTATCATTTTCCAAAAAGGTAATGCATAGTGATGATCATTCTACATCCAAGTGTATCTTCGTCTCATCTCGTCTTATTTGTTCTTTTATCATCTTTGATGGTATATATATTTATATATATATATATTATATACTATATAGATATATATACTTATATAGATTTATTAGTAAATATTATTTATATTTATTTACATACATAAAAAATTTTATACATATTTCGCATAAGATGACTAAATGTCATTCGTCTACTTTTAAAAGCTCATTATCTATATTATTTTTATGTTAATCAATAAACGTTCTTATTCATAGTTTATTAAGAAGTCGGTCTAATCCTTTTCATTAATAAATATGTTTGAGTATTATAATATAATCATTTATGTTTGTTGAATTTTGTAGAACAATGATTTCAATGGGTCTAGCTACTAACTTTTTCATAAAGTGTCTTACTTTGAATACTAACGCTAAAATGCATGTGATTCCCCAATTTATAGCTTGCTATATATATATGTGCACTTGTCTACTAACTTTGTTTTGTAGCACACATCCATATCTTGATTCCTAGGTGCCCCAAACAAAGGGGAGCTTACACCGAGGGGGAGCACTTACAAGTGTCCTACTTATTTAAATTGAATTCATCGAACGTCTTAAGTTTTGATGGAAATTTATTTGATCTATGGATCCGCTAGAGTCCCTTTTCAAGGAATAGGGATGCAATGAGCAAGGGGGATCTAGGAGATATGTGGGTAAATAGCATGGAGTTGGTTAAACCGTGATGATAGAAGACTTCACTGGGATGATGCAAGCTCACCTTTATAGGAAGATAGGATCGGGGATTGTCAAATATAATAAAGGGTTCATTCGTACTCCAATTTACTTCACCTCTGCCACTTCAAAATCACCCTACAACATTAAGGTTGCCTATTCTTCTCATACACTTATCTTTATATACTTGATGTTGATCTACCTTCTTATTATAAGCCGTCTTCTCATTTTCATGTATAACTCGTCTAAATTATCCAAAGAAACTCAAACCAACTCAACCCTTATTTCTCATGTTGTCTTCTCATTCCTCCAACCAAATTACTTGGATCACCTACCTTTTCCTCATTCCTTCAACTATTTACACTCGAAGACCTATCCCTCTTATTTGCATACTTCAACCTCCTCATGACCTTTCTCGCTAATACTATACAAAGTAATCACACTATCTACCTTCACTTTATTTTTCATATCTTTCCTCAATGTATATTCAAGAGCAGTACCATTCTTCTCATATCTACATAATACCTTTTGTTTTTTTATTTTTTTTTTCTTCGACAGTTGTGATGGGGGAGAAGGGAGTGTAACGGTAAACTTTTAAATCTTCTACTATGTGTGGTAGTTTACATATTTTGTCAACATCAAAATGGAGGAGATTGTTAGTCCAAATATTACGATATTTTAATCTATACGATTCTCCTTTATGTTTTGTGTAATGACAACGCGTGTAACATTGTATTACGGAACGTAAGTGCGCATGTTAACTCATAATCACAAATTATTCAATGCATACTTGCATCACATCTTATGACAGTCTCAGTCTACATCAACACGCCTTTGTTTGCACCGATGTAAAAATCTTGTAAGGTATGTACATACAAACATTAATCTTGTGAGATGATCAAAGAAATAAGTTTTTGTCTTATTTTTATATTTTATAAAAATATAACAAAACTAGTTCAAAAAACTATTTAGACAAATTATTTTTGAATTATAAAGATAATTTTTATTTGGGTAACTATTTTAATTTCAAAATCTGTTCATTTCCACCCTAATAAAAGTTAAGTGTGCACTTTCACAGAACAAGTTTTGTCACCACCACTAAAGACAAAAACAAGCGTCTGGTGGGGAGCTAGAGTCCCTTAATTGGTCGGTGGGCCTACCTTGAATTGTACAGAGCCCCAATAATTTATCTTGTAGACCGCCCGCTTTATGACATGCTGTTTTTCAGCTCCTATAAATAGTGGGTCACCTCCAACTATTTTCATAAAACCCTTTTCATGAATTTCTCTCGAGTTCTTTCCTCTCTAGACTTGCACTAAATCTCTCTAGTAATCTTTGATCAATTTAATTTTTGAATTTGTTTAACATGTGATCCAATCTTCTATCGTTCCTTCTTACTCCAGTGCAGTGAGGAACTTCGGTCATCTTCTAGAATTCGAGTAGTTATGTAGTCTAGTTAGTCCATTTGTAAACATTTTGTATACATATAGAGATGAGTCAAATGTTTCCAATCATTTTAGTGTGTAATATCTAAGATGGATGTATTATATTGGATGGGTTTATTGTGTGTTGTTAGTATTTTGCCCTTAAAATTCATTGTTGAAGTGTAGATTGGTTTAGATATAATTAGACTCGATACATTTAGCTTAGTGTCGGAAAATAATGTAAGCGACGTGATTTATGTTTTTAGGCCATAAAACACAACGTTTGTTATGTTGGGCCATAAAACATAACGGGTTTGGTTGTACCCGAATAAGGACTCGACATCTAGATTAGTGTTAGAAAATAATGTAAGCATTGGAATAAGGTTTTCTCCGCCGAAAGGAAGCTTGTTGATTAGTGAAGTAACTCTCGAGTTGGATACTCGAGGAGTGGAGTAGGGCGAAGAGGAGCTTCGTGACCGAACCACTATAAATCATCGTGTCGGTTTGCATTTCCTTTTACCTTTCTCTTTACTTATCTCTTTACATTTATCGCTTTACTTTTACACTTGCAATGTGCTTATTGTGTGAATTGTTATGTATGTTGTGTTAGTCATGGTTATGTAGCTCTTTATAGTAAACATTGTGAGTGTGGATATATTGGTAGAATATGAGCTAGTTATTGTAAATCCATTATCGACACTTCTCATATTGCGTCAAACTTGATTGGTGATTTGATACAAATAATCCAGTCCGAAAACCTCTTCTGGAGGCGGTCGCTTTAAATAGGGCGGCCCCCTAATGTACTGGGCGGCCCCCATATATTTATGGGACCGCCGATAGAGAGTGATATTGTAATTGATATGAAAGATTTAAGTATTTTAAAAGGAAACGTATTCACCCCCCCTCCCCCTTTACGGTTTCTACAACATCACATTATATAAATATTTAAAAATAAAAATATTTAATACATAATTAATAAATGATTAATACATCTCATTACTTAAAAATACAATCATATATTCACATTGTACAATAATTAAAAGCATATATCTACAAAAGCGTACATATGATGTCTCCCTAAAATAATGGTGCATATAGTTTGGAAAACCAAACTAGATCAACGGGTTCAACGGGAACCGAAGTTACCATCAGTTCAGCTAGCCAATAAAAGTCGTCTGAAGATGAACCAGAAAGCACGCGTCAAAACCGATAAAAACGGGTGAATCGGACCTCACCGGGATCAAATTCTTATAATTTCTTTGGTTAATCGTCACACGGTACCTGTCGCCGCAACACGCGTGATAAGGTGTAATTTTATACATTTTCGAGGTCATTTTACCCTTATAATCATGCAAAAATGTTTAAAATATGTGCTTAATCGTTTCTTTTTGCAATTTTTCATTTAGACGAAATACACGTGACTTGGGCTCAATTTTGGAAGAAACCAGAAAAGATAGCTAACGGGCATGAAGATTGATGATAATCCAAGACCAGGAGCTGGAGACGCCGTTTGGAAATTCCCAGACTA
Source organism: Tanacetum coccineum (assembly GCA_026074375.1). Taxonomy (NCBI): domain Eukaryota; kingdom Viridiplantae; phylum Streptophyta; class Magnoliopsida; order Asterales; family Asteraceae; genus Tanacetum; species Tanacetum coccineum. The sequence goes on along the minus strand of BQNB010120825.1, from coordinate 12,899 downwards.
TAACAACCCACAATTTTCTTCTATGTAATTATCCATCTATTAAATTCGATGCAATTTTCCTCAGTATAATTTTTATCTATTAAATTAGATGCAACCATTTTCACAAGAATAATTTTGTTTTATACCATCCGTGATGTAACGTAACTTACAATACAAAAGTAAACGTGCTCACACAACCTACTAATGCCAATTCCATCAACGTTTATGTCAAGTAAACATTCTAATATGTTAAGTAATATGTTCTAAAATCCATACGTTATCTATTTAACGCACTTTCCATAACGTTATATCAAAACGGATTTTAAATGTTATCGTTTATAACAAAACCCTAACTATATGTAATGTTTGCATACAAAATAAATGTACAAGCTTTCAAGGCATGTGTACAAGTGTACAATGCATAACTTTTGAATATGTTTTTCCCTTCAAAACCAATGTACAATCCGATTATGCATAGCATTCAAAATATGCATTTTTCCCTCCAATTTCTTTGTAGTTTTCATACCACTTCTTTAGCACAACTTACAAGTCTCTATAGCACAACATGTGAACTAGATATTCCCTCTAATTTCACCCCATACTCGTCCTAAAATCCTAACCCTAATTCGAAACCCTAAGCAAGCCCAACACCCCTTAAACTAGTTATAAACTAAATCATAACCTAGCAACCACCCTTTCACCATCATGCCTCCACCTCACCACCACCGTGCTAGCCTTCTTTACCTCATTGTCACCTATTTGTCACCTTGCACCCCAAGCAAAACCAATTTGTCACCACCCTTGTTAACCAAACCCTCCCACCACCCTACACCTTTCTAAGCTATACCACTAGCTCCTAATAGTCACCTTTCTAACCCTTGGCCACCACTCCACACAACCTGGGCACTACTCCTTTCTTGGCCTATATATACACGAAACACATACACTTTTACAAACACATAATTTTATTAAACACACTCACTTGCTCTTGACCTATTCAAGCCAAAGAAGAGAAAAAGAATAAGTTTAAGCCACTAGAGAAGCCAAGGTATAAGATCAAAGGATCCTTGATTCATCTCCAAGGTTACACGACCTATTTCAAGTCATTCGAACCATAATAAGCCTTAGTAATTCCTATAACTTGTTTAATAAGTTCCTAATGTGTTTTAGATCTTGTGTAAGCTTAGATTGAGCTATATGTTTAAGCCTTGAACCCTAAGAGTCATTCGTGTGGTTATCCTAAACCAAATGTGCCATTTTATAAGCTTTAAAGAGTCATTTGTGTTCTCCTATAAGCTATAAACTATAATCTAATCTCATAAGCTATTTGAATAAGCCATTCAATTATTTTTATAAGCTTGGAATCAAACCCTAAAAGCTATAAGCTTTTGTCATGTAAATTCCAAATTAAACGCACCCTTAATGGACCTTAAAAGTCCATAAGCTATTTTGAATAAGTCATAAGCTTTAAGCTGTAGAAATAAGCTCAAGAACGTCCTTTATAATCCTATGTAAAAATCCCTTGAATCTAACCCCATAATCTATTAGCCCTCGGCTTATAATTTCAAAACCAAACGCACCCTTATTGGGCTAACGAGCCCATAAGCTCATTTTATAAGCTACAAGCTTATTAAATCTTCAAAACCAACTTATTTCAGCTTATTGTGATAAGCTAAAATTTTCCAAATGAATTTGGATTTCAAAAATACAAAGTATATGGATTTTGGACTAAAAATGCAAATGCATGATGCCTTAGGGGTATATATTGCCATTTTTAAAACTTATTAAACTTTTGGGCCAAAAGTGTAATTATCCTAAAGTTAAAACCACAAGGGCCTATTTTGCCATATTTCAAAGTTAAGGGTTTAATATTTTAAAAATATAATTAAAAGGTTAAAAGTGTAAATTAAAATATACCAAAGGTATTGACTACAACCTTTTAGTATATATAAATAAATATAAATACGTAATAAAGATAAGATCAATGATAGAGAGATAAGTATTCCGTAAGGCTTTTAGAAAGATTTCACTTTTATCCAAAGTAAAACCCTAAAAAACCTTCCTGGGTCGTTTTTAAAAACCTAAGTTCCACAAAATTGACCCTACGAATGCAAATTTAATTTTCCTAAGTCCTAAATGATAAAAGAAAATTTTCTAAAAAAGAAATACATTTTTTGACTTTTATTTTATTTATTATGAATTAAAAACAGTTTTAATAAAAGAAATTAATTAAAAATACTAAACTAAATGGGAAAATTCTGAAAAAATAAAAAGTAAAGGGAAACTATGACAGATAGCCCTACTGGTGCTAATGGTTAAGAGAGTGTGTGTTAAATACTTGGTTTGTAAAGGGGGAGGTCACAGGTTCGAAACCTATGGCCTTCCCTTTTTTTTAAAACATTTTTTTTTATTTTTCTTTTTTAAAACTTGTAAAATAAGCAAAAATATCAAACTTTTAAAAAGCTACTTTTTTCAAATCTTGGAAATAAGCTAGTAATAAGCAAAAAGAAGAGTGACAGTTTTGGCTTTTCTTAACTAAGGCTTAAAAAGGGCTAAACTGTTTAGCTTTTTAGAACTAATAAGCTAGCGAAAAAGAAAAATAAGCTAAAACAGATAGACACCTACACCTAATAAGCACTTGTGAACAATATTAAGCCGAGTAAATAAACAGAAAAGCTTGAAAACAAATAAGCTATAAGCTAAAAACTGTTAACAAATAGTCTAAGGTACCACTTTTGAGCTTATTTTTAAGCTTTAAGATGGAACCTTATGGCTTTGAGACCTATAAAACTTAAAAGATAGAACTATAAGCTATATAAAACAGCAATTAAAAGAGAGTTTGTAAATCAAATAAGCTACTAAAAGGGCTTATGAAAAAGCTTGTGACACTCAGTGTATGCTGAGCAAAATCAGTATGTACTAATCTTTGTTTTTGAAAAATTGGTGATTTAAGCCCCTAAATTAAGCTAGAAAAAGCTGCTATAAACCTAAAATAAGCTAAAACAGACTGAGCTTATACACTAATGAGCTTATACAATGAATTTCTTAACCTAAAACCAATTGTAACTAACCTAAAAATGAGATTGAAAAAGTGGCTTTTAACTTTTTAAACTCGCTAAGAAAACTATGAAAGATTTTGACTAAAACAAAGGTAAACTAAAAAGACACTTAACTACTGCATTTTAACACTAAAGATAACACCAAACCAATGCTTAAAAGTTGTTTAAAAAGTCTTAATCAAATAAGTACTTGAAAGCTGTTTTGTCACCACAGATTCAAACACCTCATAGAATAAACTTAAAAACTAGCTTTCAAACTTAAAAACTCTTACAAACAGCTTATAATGACTTAAATAAAGCTTGTTAAAGATGGCAAAGTGACCCAGAATAGTTTTAAATTATTTTGACCCACTTTGGAATCTTATCCCAAACACTCCTTTAAGTTAATAAAAACTATTTTAAGCTTAAGAATCACTTAGAAAACTTGCAAAAACTCAAATACGGTTAAACAACAAGTAAATTAAGAGTAAATAAGCAATTAAAACTCAAGAATAAGTAGTTAAAATAAGCAAACAAGGAATGAGCAGTTTAAGCTATAAAAGACAATTTTAAAGAATAAACTTAACTGAATGACATATAAGCAATAAACAAAGACAAATAAGCATAAAACAACAATAATAAGCAAGAATAAGCAGTAAAAGACAGTAAATAAGCAGTGCAACAGTAAATAAGCAAAAAAAATTGAAAAATGGAAACTTACAAAGCCCTTGCTTAAAACAGGGTAAATAAGCTTACAAGAAGCTGATCTACAAGCTCTAGCTTGTCAAAGACAAGCTAGTATGGTCTTAAAAGCCCTTCCAAGTTTGGCTTTTCTTCCAAAACAAGCTAAGGTGATTGAGGGGTGAATTCTTTTGTGATTTTCAATTTTTTAAGTCAGATTTGTAAATAAGCTTTTATATAAGCTTTGAATGAACCAAAAGCTTATAACATAATTTAAAAGACAATTAAAGTAAATGACAATATTTAAAGAAAAACTTGAAATTTCATTAACTTCAAAAATTACAATGCTTGAATTTAAATAACAGGTAAATTAAATGACAAGTAAATTAAAATGGTCTAATTTTGTTAAAACAAGACTTGACAAAATGACAATTGAGCTACAATGGCTACTACTTATACTAAAAGTTCTAAGTCTTGGTTCTTCTTGTTGTGCTTCTTCTATGAGAGGCTGAGAACTTGTGTTTTCTTTGTGAGTAGGTCCAAAAGTCAATCTCAGCCATCAAATATGAGTGTTCTCAAAGTTATGTGATCAAAGCCCTTGATTTTCTTGTCTCTTTCATCAACCATTCAAAATTTAGGGGATTACCAAGGTGGCAAATGGCCCATGTGATGTGGGGTTGAGTTAGGAAGGTGATAGGTTTGTCTTGGGGTGAAGGTATCAAGGTGAAAATGACAAGGATGATAAACAGGGGAATTGGCGAGAAATGTTTTGGTACTGTTAGTTTGTTTTGGGGTAACGGGGTTAGGGGTAAAGTTGTGGGAGTTAACATGTTTGGTCCCTTAATGTGTATAGTGGTGTTGCAACCACAGTCCTTGTGCTGTATATGAATTTGTGGGTTGGCAGTTTTGGCCCTTGAGGTTGTATTGTGAGTTTACACCCACAGTCCCTAAAGGACTAACGGTAAAGGGTTAAGGAAATGGGCCAGTTGGGCCTGTTTTAATTTTATGCATTTTGGGCCCTTTAGCTTCTAAGTCTTGATAACAAATAACTTAATGGGCTGCCCCGGCCCATTAAATGGGTGCGGTTTAGCCCATTAAGTATTTCTTCGGTTTTGGCTTTAGCTTTGACTTTGACTTTTTCACGCTCTTTCCATTCCGTACTCGGTTTTGTCATTTTTGGCTTTGTTTTTCATCCTTTTGTTGGATATCCGTTACCTGCACAACATAAGTGAAAACATACAAATACAATGTATTTTTGGTATGTTTTTTGTCTTTTAAGTCCGTTTTTATAGGCAAAGGGTATGTGTAATTAAATACATACCAAAATCCCCCATACTAAACTATTGTCGTGTCCTCACGCAATGCCATAATTAAACACTTAAGAAAACTAAGAATCTCAATCCCCCTCGACTAATTACCTTGAAAAGTAGCTAAGTGTTCATCGAGGGGAATTAAAAAATCAATAGCTTTAAAAAGCCCCATTTTGACCATTTTTAAATATATACTCTTATTCCCACACATATTTTGGTTCTTTTCATTTTTCTCATTTTTTTGTACTTTTCTTTTTAAGCAATTAACTAACATGTTTAACTTTCGTTATTTTCATAACATTTAAGGGTCTAGAATAAGACGCACTTTAATTCCTAAATGCCCACAAAAGGATTAAATCATCGTTTCCTGACTTTTCACTTAGCCCCCAAACCAAGCTTAAATATGAAATCACCGTTAAATTTAAGTTAAGATGCTAACACTACTAATAAGTGTGGACCTTATAGAACTTTTCACTCCCGTAAAATTATTATATCTTGGGTGAATGTGTTATTTCGATATTTCACAACCATGGATCAACGTTTTGCAAAATTTCTATGCTTCCTGGTTCCACCCAAAAGTAATGAGTTTGAAGGAAGATCATCCACATTGTCTATAAACGTTTTACGTCTCGGCACATCCCAACCCCTTACGGCTAAGTGACAGGTTTTTGACACACCCACAGGACTAGTATCGAAGACTCAGGACCTTCGGTTTCCATAAACTCTTTGGTTTCCCGTTTATACATAGCTTTATTTAGAAAAAACCACAACTTTAAATGAATTAGTATTAGGTCGAAAGCATATTTAAATTTATGAAAAGATATTTTCCCTATATTTATTAAACCACATTTATTGTACTTAACATTAATATAACCATGGTACAATGTAAATCCTCGACCTTTTTAAAGGCTGCAACATCGGTTGTGAGCCGGCAAGATGCAGCAAACTTTTATCGGTCTTGAATTATTTTCCGAATGGCATTATTTAGAAGACGACTACATCCGGTTGTGAGCCGACAAGATGCAGTAAACTTTTATTAGCCCACAGTTTATAATTATTACTCATTTTTTCATTTTTTCCATTTTTTGATTTTTACTTTATATTACCAAGTTATAGAAAAAATTTCTTTTTTAGAAAATTTAAGTATGAATTTGAACTAAAATTATTAATATCATCCATACTTCAAAAATTGTTGATTTAGGTTTAATTTTTTAAAGAGCACGTATTATTAGTCCGGTTAGAAGCTTATGGGAGAGAAAAGCCACAAACTACACTTATGAGCTCTTAAGATTTCTAAATAATCCTTGTTTAGCATCTAACTCATACTTTACTCTATCATTTTTCGTTCTTCGCAAATTTAAAATATTTAATAAAAAGATCCGCGAATGCTTAGTCTAAAAGTTAAGGGACAAGCTAGAGCTCAACACGCTCGATCGAGTCAAAATTTATTCTTATTCTACCCAGCAGGAAAGTCAAAATTGTGACAAAACACTTATTTTGTTTTTGAAAATTTTTAAATTTTTTCATTTTTTTGGTATTTTGGTGGTAAAAACGGGATTACGTGAAAACAACGGCTGCAGGCACAATCAAATCGATAGATCCCCCCATACTAGAACTAAACATTGTCCTCAATGTTTTAAGAAGGGTCTCTACGTAAATCCTAAGCCGTTTATTAAGTATGCTTAAAGATAAACGTTAGTCGATAAGATTTGGATATTGGATTCCCAAAATGAAGCTGAGGATGTGAAGCTCGAGTGATCGAAGGACAAAAACCGCGAGCACGAGAGACTTCAAAAATCCGGGACAATCCTGGACATACAATCACAAAACACAAAACACAGAAAATGGAAGAGGCGAGCCTCTCTCACAACACACTTATTCATTACTACTATATAATTATATTAGGATAAGCATGGGTTGCCACCCACGAAGCGCTTGTTTAAGGTCACTTAGCTTGACCCGATCCCCCCATACTAGAGCTGGTCAAGGGGGATAGAAATGGAGACACGGAACATCCAAAACACGGATGTCCTCTCCATAAGAGCAAGGAAAAATCTCCATCGGGCTTTCAAAAATTTTAATGACTTTGAAAGCTTTAGGGCCCCGATGAGATAATTCTGGGAGAAGAGAAGTATGAACTCTTTTAGAAGTTAGAATCCCAGGGTTGTAGACTTTTTCCTCATTTTCGGATGAAAACGAGAGTACAGCTCCTAGCCCGGGAACTTCTTTGTGGAAAGGAAGTTCATAAAGAGGAGGATTAAAATCCTCAAGAATTAAAGAAGCATTAGTGGTCTTCTTTACATTTTTATCTAGTGTTACTCGAATAGTAACTTCAAAAAGGTTCTCATGAATGAGTATACCCAGATTAAATACTTTGTCCTCGTTATTGGTTGAAGACAAAGCATCAACCTCGGAAAAATCCTCATAGAAAACCGAGTCATACTCGGGGAAAGGAAGGACATTATTTGATTCAGGAAGATCAAGTTCATCAATCAAGAGTTTAGACTCTTTGATTTTCTCTTCCTTGAAGTCAAATGGATCATCATAAGTATCATCATTAACGGGTTCAAGATCAAAGATATTATCATCATCCCATAATGGTGGGGATGAGTAATAAAGATCATCATTGGCATCATCATATTTTGGTGGAGATGAAAAATCCAGAGTATGTTCATCGGTGAACATCTCGGGAATGGTATCAATAAGATCGTCATTAGGAGAATATTCGGTTAATAGATCATGGTTAAGTGTATATTCTATCTCTCTAATAACGTCTTCCGGAGTCGTGTCATCATTTCCCGGTGGAAATGAATCAATAAGAGCGAGTTCATCGGTGAACTCCTCAAGAGAATAATCACTAGAAGTTGTTTGAGTAGGAGAAGAAGAAGAAGTGGTACTGCTACTTAAGGGATTATCATGAGATGGAGGGAGATCTTGAGTAGAATCAAGATTTAGCAATTTCTCAATTACAATGTCTCCCTCCGGATCAAAGATATCATACTTAACTTCCGGTGAAGTTAAGTCGGTAAGAGAAGTGAGAGAAAAAGTGGGATTGCCACTTGGATGATTGGTTATCTTTTCATTTGCAAACAAGTCCTCAAGATAATCTTTATAAGAGACACTGTAGATGTCAATCATGTTGATTGATTCTTTTTTAGGTGTATGAGAATAACTTGAAGTGTCATGTTTCATTTTCAAAACTAATCTTTCGTCACCGTCACGAAGAATCATTTCTTCTCCGTAAACGTCAATCAAAGCACAAGCTGTCCGTAAGAAAGGTCTTCCCAAGATGAGGGGGGCTCGAGGATCACTTTCATAATCAACGATGACAAAATCAGCGGGGAATGTGAACTTTCTGACCGGAACAAAGACATCTCTTGTAATTCCAGTCGGAGTAAAAATTGCCCGGTTAGCAAGCTTAAGGGTCATTTGGGTAGAAATAAGCTTGGGTAAACCTAACTTTTTCCAAACCGAGAGTGGCATCAAGTTGATGCTAGCACCTAGATCGGCTAGGGCTTTGCACTTGAGCTCACTAAAACCACATGGAATGAGAAATTTCCCAGGGTCTCCTAGTTTCTCAGGTAACTTCTTAAGGATAACCGCTGAGTAATTTTCATTGAGGGGTGTATTTGCTAGATCTAAAAGTTTCTCCTTATTGGAAAGGAGACTTTTAAGCATTTTTTAGTATTTCGGGATTGGAATTAAAGCATCAGCAAGAGTGATATTGATATGAAGTTGTTTGAACATTTTTTAAATTTGTGAATTCGGACTTCATCTTTTTCTTGCTGTTTTTCTTGGTTCATTCTTGAAGGATAAGGGATATGAGGGTGACGAGGATCCCTTTGGTGCACCACATAATTTCTTTATGAAGGAGGTTTAGCTTTTTGGACAAGAGGAGGTGGGACCTTAATGGTATACTCACCATGTTTCGGGTCCGTTAACGTCTCCTCTCCTCTACACGTCATGCCACGTACCGGGATTAATGAATGGAGGAGGCATAGGAACGGAAGGTCCATCAAGAACAAGACCACTTCAGGTGGTGATGGCTTTCAATTCACCTTTCAGGTTAACAATGGTGTTGCTAGGGAGAGATCCTGAACCCGAAGAAGAAGGGATATTCATTTGGAAAAAGCTAGCCATCATGTTCTTAAGCTCGTTTGTTTGATTTGACATGGAAGCTTGAATCGAAGATTGCATTTCATTTCTTAACTTATTTTTCACATAATTAATTTGAGCTTGCATGGCTTTTATATTAACCTTATTTATCTTCTTAATTTTCTCCAAGTCACTCGAAGTAACAACTTGAGTTGTTTGAATCGGAACTTGATAAGACGTATTTCCTTAATAATTTCCTTTATCTTGGTTGTAACCTTGATTGTACCAGTTTTGATTTTTTTGCACGTTCGGTTGAGCAAAACCCGGTGGTCGAATTTGATTAGCCACACTCGGAGGACGATAACCGGAATTACCTTGATTGTAGTTAACCGCGGCTGCTGAAACGCATCCTTGAATATTATCCCGATATTCCAGGAAAGTGTTGCCATCGGCGGCGAGACACTGATAGTAAGGATGAACACCACCGCAAGTAACACAAATTTCCTCAACGGCTTTTACAAAAGCTGGGGGTGGGGTTGCTTGAAATTGTTTGAGAATAGCGGTCATGGCGGTAGTCACAGCACTTGTTTGCTGATTTACTGCATGAGTAAGTTTGGCTATCTCAGAGGAAGAAGAAGAATTAACATCACTTGAGAAACAATCGATTTGTTTTGTGAATTGCGGACTTTAGATTTGTTTTCAATAATTGTCAACACATCTTGAGTACTTCTTTCCAAAAGATTGTCACCGGCGGCAGAATTCAAAGAATCTTGGTCGGTTGGGTTTAAGGCATTGTAGAAGGTATCAAGTTGATGCAATTCGGTAAAACCATGATGAGGGCATGCACGAAGGAGATCTTTGTAACGGTCTCATGCCTCATGAAACGATTCACCAAAACGTTGCTTAAAGTTGGAAATTTTATTTCGGAGATTTGTCGTTCTTGAGGGAGGAAAGAATTCATTGATGAATTTGGAAACAAGATCTTTCCAAGTGAGAATAGAACGAGGGGGTTCTTTTTCAAGCCAACGACGGGCTGCCCCCAAGAGAGAGAAGGGAAAAAGCATAAGCTTAATCGCTGAATTAGGCACATCCTTGTATTTTATTGTGGAAGTTATTTTGTTGAACCAACAAATGTGATCATGAGGATTGTCTTTCTCAAGTCCGAAGAATTGGTCTAAAGTCATCATATTAATGAGACTATGCTTGAGCTCGAAATGCTCAGCAAGAATTGGTGGAACCATAATTGCCTCTGCATAACCCTCAGTGGGTGCACGGAGCAATTCCGCCATAGTACGTTGATCGGCCATCGTATCTACGGGAGATTCTTCAAGAGAAAAAGGTTGCTTTGAACGTCTACGGTTACGACGTCTCGGATTTGAAGTAGTTGGATTAGGAGAAGATTCACCAACTAGATTCGAAGAAGAGCGAGTGCGCATGCACTAAATACAAGAACAACACAATATTTTTGGTAACCGAATGTTAAAAGTCCACGGTAGCTCTTTAAACTACGCACAAGAGAGCGGAAGGAATTAGCACGCCGAAGCGATTTAAAAGCGTTCTTCCTTTTTGGGCGATATTCCTTGGATCAGGCCCGCCTTATACCCTCCTTATAGTTTGTAATTCAAAGGTGAGCCGATTATAACGATTAACAACACGATTTGTTTTGTTGGTTTTTCAATTTTTTTTGGTACTTTCAATACTTTAGGAAAAGTATTGTTGGTATTTTTTTAATTTTTAATAATAAGAAAATATTCACAAACGGAAAATGATAACTTCACGAGGAAGGGTCTTCAAAAACTAATCTTCAAACGAAACACGAATATCGTATCACACCTCCCCGGCGGCGGCGCCAAAAATTGACTCGTCACTTAATATATATAAATATAATATAATATAAATATATAATAAGGATAAGATCAATAATAGAGAGATAAGTATTCCGTAAGGCTTTTTAAAGAGGAAATTACTTCTAACCAAAGCAAAATCCCTAAAAAACCTTCCTGGGTCGTTTCCCGTCGAGGCGTGAATTGAAAATCGAGGTTACGTTCGTGATCGCACGTTTGAATGGTTAATAAGTTTTTAGGTTTATATTTCTAACTCTACTAATAATAAGCAAAAAGATTTTGATTGGATTTCCTAATTCTATGGGAAAAATAAGTAAGGCACACTAAAAACGAAACTTCAATTTAAGCTAAAACCCTAAAAACGAAGAAAAACGATAACGGGACCAAATCCCATTCTTTAAAAAACAAAATTTTACAAATTTAACCCTACGAAAGCAAAATTAATTTTCCTAAGTCCTAAATGATAAAAGAAAATTAAAAAAAATATATTTTTTTGACTTTTTAATAATTTTTTATGAATTAAAAACAGTTTTAATCTAAATTAAATATTAAAAATACTAAACTAAATGGGAAAATTCTAAAAAATCATAAAAAATACTTTAAACAGTGCCGGTCCTAGGAAAAATAAAATGAAAAAAATAGCTTATCCAAATAAGCTATAAATAAGCAGAAAGTAACTTATAGCTAAAACGGGCTAAAAAGTGTATAAAAGATTATTTTGTGCAAAGTAAAACGGAAAAGACCCAAGGGCGCTAGTGGTTGTGTGTGGTGTGTGTGAAAACGGTGGTTGAGGTTGGTGAGGTCCAGGGTTCGAGCCTTGCTCACCCTAGACTTACTAATTTCTCAATGTTTTTTATTTTGCACTTTTTGAAAAATGACGTTTTATACAAACCATAAATAAGCACGAAATAAGCTCTTAAAAGTGACAGTAGCTTAAAACTTAACAATGACTTAATACTTAACTTATTTAACTTAAAAGCTATGAATAAGCTAAAACAAAACTAAATAAGCTACAAGGGCCTTAAAACAAACCTAATAAGCAAGATGAAACACAATTTAAGCAATCCTAATAAGCAATAAGCTCAGAATTCAAATAAGCAAAATTGGTCAAAACTGTCTAACCAAACAGCCTATAGAGGCACTTTTGAGCTTATTTTTAAGCAAATAGATGGATCCTTATGGCTATAAGACTTATCAAAACTTAAAGCTTATACAATAAGCTTCTAAAATCAGCAAAGAGAAATGCGTTTGAAACTCAAATAAGCTACTAAAAAGGCTTATGAAAAAGCTTGTGACACTCAGTGTATGCTGAGTTTTGTTTTTTCTGAAAAGACAAAATGCAAAGTGCAGGCCTAAATTCAGCTTATCTAATAAGCCCTAAACTACAAATTAAGCTAAAACAGATAAAGACCTATAACTAAAGAGCTTATGCAAGAAATTTCAAATACTAAAACTAACTTTAATTGACTTAAATTTTAAGATTAAAAATGGCCTTTCAAACTTTTGAACTTAACACTTGAAAACTTGACAGTTTTTAACTTAAAACTCAAATGACAAAAACCTACTTAAACACACTAATCTCTACTGCATTCTTGGGCATAAACAAGCATGAAAACCCAACTTATAAACTATTTTCAAAAGCTTTATCAAATAAGCTATGCTAAACTGTTTTTGAACCATAGATTTTAAAAACTTATAGATACAACCATAAAACTCACTTATGGACTTTAAAATTCTTAAAAACAGCTTAAAATGACTTAAAGAAGGCTTGTATAAGTTAGCTAAATGGCCCAAACAATTTTTAACCAATTTGACCCATTTTAGCCCTTAAACCAAACACCCTTTTAAGTTATAAAAATCCATTTTAAGGCGTGTTTAGACTGATTTAAGCCAAGTATTTTAAAGACAGATGACAAGCAATCTATATTAACTAATAATAAGCAGATGGAACT
>BQNB010120824.1:0-17655 GCA_026074375.1 Tanacetum coccineum | reverse complement strand
TTATTGTCTGAAAAATAATTGAAACATTTATGTTCTTTTAAGATATATTAATGTTATTAGTATTGTGCATCAGTGTGCAACTATATACGAAACATATATGTTTAAGTACACTAATCATATTGTTTTGTATGCTAAAAATCATTTTCATATCAAGCTACATATATGTCGTAAAATAAAATACCTAATTAATAAAATATGTTACTTTGATACATTAATGTTTTTTCATTTATTAGTCATAAATGTTATGTTTATACATTAATGTTTTTGGTATCCTAAACATATATGTTTTTTCAGTAAGGTTTTTTTCATATACTAACATATATGTTTTATCAAGCTACATTAATGTTATTAGGTTGCATGGTTTACAAGTTTTGAAAACTATTTATATATGAGTTAAGATCAACATAGACCCATTGTGCACAAGTGTACAAGTCTTGTGCACAAGCTAAACTATTTATATATGAGTTTAGTATATGAAAACATCAATGTAATTTAAAAGTTACATTCACGTTATTGCTATTGTGCACAAGTGTACAAGTCTTGTGCGAACTTTTTTCATATTTTTAAGTCATAGAACAACATGAAAGTATTAACATAAACTTGACCATCATTGTTGTCGAAAACCGACACACAATTGTTCATAATATCAAAATAATACCATAGTTAAACATCCTAGTTTGATAACCAAAATAACATCGTACAAAAGTAACCACTAAACAACGCTACCCAGAAAACATGTTTTTCACAAATATCCTAATGTTCAAATCCAAAACAACAATAAATTAAGGTTCCATTCATTTTATCTTGACCTGTCCTTTGTTCAAATGCACATCTGACAACATACTTCCGGATGCGTGATCCATGTGCGCCTTCACTTGTTCCTTCAAAACGTTGCAATCAGACATGAGTATAGTTGCATCATTCTTTTTACATAACACAGTCAGCTAGTTTAACACGGTTTGAATCAAGTCTCAGATCCCAGTTCCGCATTCCCTTTTCCCTGTATGTTTCCATGATTCGCATTAAAATTAAACCTGCATACGGTCAGACCATGGCAGTTTGCCAATCATACTCCACAATCTCTAATTCAGGAGTGATGATGTTTCTAGATTTAATGTGATCCAACCCATACAGATAGCGACCAAAATCTGTATGCTGCAATATATACGGTTTAAGGTTAGTATCGTAATATAACTCTTCGCCATTACTAGATAAATTTAATAATACATTGATGTATTAAATTTTACTTATGAGCATTTCCGCAACTATATTGTTGCCAATCTTGGCTCCTTTCCTAAGTTTGCTTTTTTTTAGAATCTTGTCCTTCTTTTGATCAAACATTGTCACAGCCTCATACTTCAAATCAAAAGATAAAAGAAATCTATGTCCTTCATTATCTATAGGCAAAAATACCTGCATTAAAATTTAATAATATGAAATGTTTTGTTGGCTTATAAAAAAACATATAATGTCGATGATTATATTAAAGTTAATACTAATGATATACTCTCTAACTTACAACCATGAACTTTTACCAGTGTATTCCCTTTATCTAAATAATGTTACATACATGCAATACCACCTATAGATTTGATGTTAATACAATTATTTAATGATTTACAAGATCCATTTTCTTTAGCTTATTCAGTTCACTTGTAACTCTTGTTACTAACTCAATGTGTTGCGCAACTATTTCAAACCGACCATCATCATTCCTTGTCTGACTGAAAATGCATATACATGAACTCATTTTTCTTCTAATTTTTTAAAAACATCTATGCGTATCAAACATAAACTTACCACCACAAAAGTCGATAAAAACAATCTAAACGGTGAATCATTGCTTCTATACTCTTCCATGTAATTGCAGACCACCACCCATGTGTCGAGGATGTTAGTTTCAACATAATCTTTTCCCATGCTTTCCATTTGTAATCTATCTGATTGTTGACCAGATTTTGACTTGAACAAAATATCGGTACTAAAAAAAATTACAATAAATTAGTGACAAAAATATGTTATTAATTTAAACAAGGCATTAAAGAAACTAATTGATAATTTACTTACTAAGAATCGTGACTGGTCAGAAACAAGTATTTTGTCACCTTGCTTTCTTCGCTGCTCAACGCAACATCAAGATCAGCAACTCTACTGTAGAAAGGAGACCTCATAATATTTGATTTTGAAGTCACCCTTTTTCCGTTAAACATAAAAACATCACGAGCTTCGCCCTCCGGGGTATAGGCACTTATCGGCATTGGTGTTAAGACTTTCTTTTCATTGTCTGTCACTGGTATGACATCAAAATCTTGTGTCACACCAAAACTAAAACTAGGTCTATCATCGATTTCCATGATCTTTGTCTTCTCGATCGACCTCTCAACTTCATCTGCTACGCTTTCAAATGCCTTTTGTGTTAACACCCTACACATGTTTTCTTGCCTATCAAACAAGAATAAAGATTATTTTTCAACCACTACATCAGCGCAACTGTTTTTAGTTAGTCCCATTAAATCTTTACCAGAACCATACGTTTGTTCATTTACACCAATGTCACTAACGCCATCTTCAACCTCTTCATTTCTTTGTACTCGGAAGCCTACTTCATTTAACGCTTCAACCCTATTCATATTAGGGCACCCAGCTTCACCTTGTACATCTTTTTTTTTTTTGTATGATGCATCGTTGCATTAGTTCCTGAGTTGTTACCACCCCATGTACACTTCAAACTGTTGATGTACTTGTCAGCAAACCCAATCAAATTAACGTTTCCAGGGAACATATGTTATGCAGCTGCCAACAGTTTCTCAAACCCTTTTCGTTCTTTAGTTATATTCTTTTCATAATTGTTTAACATCCATGTACATCCTTGCAATATGTGTACCAACTAAATCCTAATTTCCTAACCAACATATATGCAACAGAAAACACAAACAGCCCATATTACCTCAATATTATTGGGAATTGGATCACCTTCTTCTTCAACGAAATCTTCTTCCAATTCTCCATACCCGAACCCTCCACAATTCAATTCTTCAGCTTCCCTTTCACTCAGAAGCTCCGCTGTCCATACTTTCGTAGGTGGTCTTATACGACAAACTATATTATCATTGCACTTTGTACCATCGACATAGCACATCTGTTTTAGATTCATTAAAAAAAATTGATCACAATTACAAATACAAAATTAATTCAAAGTTACATCAATTAATTGTAATGTTACATAACTACTAAATTTAATATCCCTTATGAACACAAATGCAATTAAAATTATCAACGTAAATAGTTAGAAAGAAACAAAACTTACAGTCAAGACTGTCAACGGTCCTCTGAAGTACGAATCCTTCTTACCCTTTTCCATCCTTTTTTACACGTCTTAAGCGCTCTCCAAACATACTCGCATCAGTTAACATTTGACAGGTTCGTATTTGGTGTGATGTAGTCAAGTATAGATGTATCACAAACTCCTTTTTGACGAATATTTTATATTATAGAAGTAAACAGAACAATGAAGTTCAGTTTGAAATTGAGATCAGCCTCATTAGATTTACGCATCCTCATCTTAACATCATCGAGCTTAATTTCCTTAGAATCCCCGTACTATTGCTTCCAATTACGTACCATTTCATCATCTCTATTAGGGTTACCTTCTAGTATATCCAATCCTTCATTTTTCAGACCTAACATACCCCCTATCATATCCTTTGTAAATACAATGGAACCTTTGTACAACATAATTTCCATCTTATTCTCATCAAAATTATCAACAACATACAGCCCTAATTTTGACGGAATACCGTCAACTTTGAATTCAACCATGCCCCCAAATCCAATTTCTTCCAAACCAGCTTTTTGGTTTGGTTTTAGCTGTAACATGGCGTTGCATAAGAGTCTAGGGCTAGACCTAGTTTGTAAGATAGCGGATAGACTATTTTCATCGGTTTCTTGCTTTTTTTGTTTCCTTGTTTCTGTTTTGTAACACTCACAGTTTTATCATTAACTACATTGTTTTCTGCTTTGACATACTTATTTCCCTTGATCTTTTTCTTCCTTGTTTCTCGGTCTTTCCTGCTAAAATTCAAGGTAATATAACATGAATGTACCAACATAGACACTTAAGCAACAATAAGTCTCTAATTGAGTAACAATTTTGTATATGCAATTGTGGAATTCATAACGCTATTCAGTAATGCGTACTAATCAAAAGTAAAAAACTACCAATTGTATAGATGATTACTAAAAACAAGTCTGCACAAAATCTTACATTTGCTACCAGATGCAACTGTTTTAGCGTGGTCTGAATCATATACTTCTTTATCTTTGTTCCTTCCACTTCTTCGTAAACCTATAAATTAATACATAACCAGGTTTTAGCTTGCACATTATTCTAAAGTACAAATTTACATCAATAACAATAATGAAACACACATTTCATTAGTGTTATTATCTACAAATTACAGTTACAACTACACTTTCAAATGCTTCCAAGTCTAATTTTTTTATAAACTACATTTTCAACCAAATAACCAAACACACCTTAAATAAACCTATCAAACACACCAAAATTAACTACCAAAACACATATGTTTATTACTCTACTGAATTATAACTTTTTAAACATAGAAAAACACAGTCTTGTATACTAACAATAGTGAATTCTATCACAATTTAAACCATTATCCAAACATCTATGTAATGACTTTTTACCCAAAGCATATGCACTATTTCTTCCCAAATCAACAAAATCATCGTCCGACGGTTCATCATTTACATCAATGTATTTATCGTCGTTATCTCGTTCGACTACAACTTCCTTTCCGGGCCTCCTTCCACTTCTTCTTGAATCTATCAAGTATACAATAACACAAGGTTATTTTCAACAAATATTAACATCAATGTTATTTATACATTTCCAAAACACCCTCATTTTTTTCTCACAAATCCAAAACCCATCTGTTTTTATATACACATATCTAAACACTTGTGTTTTTTAACAAATCCAAAACGTCTTTGTTTTTTGTACACATATCCAAAACACCTTTGTTTTTTATACACATATTAGACAATTGTGTCATTTATACTCAGACACTACTTGCTAATTAAATGAATAAAGTAACAATTTCGGATTGGATTTATGCAGAAACATTTATCATTGCTATCTGACAGCACTGATTCTGCATCATATATAAACATTCATACATGTTATGATCTTAACACTCAATGTATTCCACTTATCACAAAAAACATTATATTAATCCAATTGTTTTTTCAAACATTTGAGAAATTAAAAACTAAATAGCATAATCGATCAATTAACACATTGTATATATCTAGAAAACACCTCTTTAGCAAACCCCTAATGAATAACGCGCATGAATTTCCTTATAAACTACAAATTCAACTAATCCCAATATCAATTGTGCACTTATGTATACTTTAATAAAAAAACAAAAATTAGAAAAAGATGAATTTATAAACTAATTCAAAGAAATCACGCTTACCTTTCATGTTTCTTCAACCAATGTACAATAAAGGACTCCGATTCGATACTATTTATACAAAAACAGGTGATGATATGGTTTAATGAAAGGGGATTTGATGTATATACATATTGATTCTTATATAGTTAAGGAATTAAAGAAAAATTAGGGATTACGATTCATTATTGAAGTGAGAGATATTTGGTAGTTGAATTTTGATTTTTAGAGAGAAAAGAGGGATAATTTGTTTGACCGAGTCATAAAAAATTAAATGGTGACTGGAAGTTAATAATTTATTTTTTAAAAAATACCAAATATACCCTTCCTTATACATTTCCAGCCAAAATCTAATTTGCCTTATTTACATAAATGCCCTCATGGATTATTGACCATTGATTAGATGATCCAAAGGTTTATATTGCTCTAAAATAGTTCTGTAGAGTTCTGCACATAAAATGGGTTCTCAATATAACGCGCCCCCTTATATATATATATATATATATATATATACATGTGTGTATATATTATATAATATAAATATATATATGTATGTACATAATAATAGTGTTTAAAGAAGTTCACTTCAAGAGCAGATTATCATAAATAATAATTAATACCAAACTAACTTTTTATACTTATTAGAAATACAACAACTACTTTATTTATTTTCAAGCACATTATCATAATAAGATATAGATAATGTAGTAAAAACATAGCTTTAATCATATTGATATAATATAAAGTTTTTACAGTTTTTTCAGGCAACTTATTATATATGATTTTTCACTAACAGGTCATACTATATCTGTTCAACGTAGATTAAGCCATAAAACCTGATAATTCATAAAAATAAGCTAATAAGTTAGCTTATAATTCAGCATAATAAATTCAGATGATGATAATTCATAAGCTTATTTACATCAATCACCTAATAAGTTAGCTTATCATTCAACACGATAAATTCACATAATTCGTCAAATAAGCTGAATTTATATAAATTCAGATGATGATAAATTCATATGCTTAATCACATCCAATAAGCTAAAAAAAGGATAAATTCATAAGCTAAAAAAAGCGATCATCTTATTCACATCAAAACTAAATTTGTAGATAAATTCACATCAAATAAGCTAAAAAAGGATAAGCTGAATTATAAGCTTATTCACATCAAATAAGCTAAAAAAAGATAAATAAAAACAGATCGGATGAACTTTACCTGATGTTAATGAACTGAAGAAGGAGATAATCCATTTACGAAGGAGATGATCGATTGATTAGATGTTCGTGATGATAGATTCAGATCTGATCTGTTTGTGTGTGTTTTTAGTGTGTGTTTGGTGAGAGAGAGGGATAGATCTAAAACAAGACGGGGTGTGAGTGATTGGAGGTGTGGTTGGTGTGGGACGTGAAATGACCACAATACCCCTCCGCTTTTTTTATTAATTTTTTTTGTTTAATAAGTGAGTTTTAATCTCAGCCATAAATGGGTTTTAGATGGAAAGCTTGGATCAGTCCCCCTGTATCTAAGGAATGGAGGGTATCCAATATAACTCTCCTTTTTAATAAATCTTTTACATAGTAAAGGAAAACGTCAAGTAGGATATTCGTATTTCAAAAAAATTAAATCATACTAAATTTAGTAATATTTTTTTTAATTAGAATTTCTTTTTAAGGTTTTTAAAATTATTTTTAATTAAAAAAGTCAAAATATTTCTAAAATTGGCAAAAAAAATCACCCCACGTTTTTATATAGTGAAAAAAGAGAATTAAACATAAAAGTATAAGTGTCAAAAACATAAAGAAAAAAACTTAGAAAAGAAGGGAGTAATTTTACAAAGATTAAGGTCTAATGGAATTAAAAAAAATATTATCAAAACTAAGAAGGACAATGACGTGATAATAACTATGTACGATATAATCCTATGCAATTTAAATCAAACCTTACAAACAAATTATTAATAAGTAATCAAAATTTTATGTTAAAACCCCGTGCGTGCATGGGGTATTATAACTAGTAACTAAGTATATCAAATCTATAAATCATATTAATTTTGTGGGTAAAATTAAAAAATATATATATTTTAACGTTTATACGTGTGTTTACTTGACAATATATGAATACATATGTGACACTAATCATTCCATCTGTATGTTCACTTGCATGTATGATTGTCTCATCTATATGTGTATAATGGTAGAACTTGAAATAAACTAGGCTTAGATTGGCAAAAAAAGTAAAGAAGAAAAACCTATTTTCTACGTACAACAATTTTACAAGTATAAATTGGCCATAAACAGTTAAAAACCCAAAAATCGATAATAAACCGAAAAAACCAAACAACAAAAAACCGACCCAAACCAAACCGTGCACACCCTTATGGTGCAGGTTAGCAAGATCGTAGGAAGAGCACCACCGGAGGGAAATTTGATGCAACCTCATCACTTTTTACCATAACACTAAAATTTATCACAATACCAAAAACACCACTCCTTTTATAACATGACATTTCTGATGTCGTCGTGCACCATTTGATCTCACTAAAACACACAAACAATACACAAAAACAAAGAAAAGGGAAAAACCAGACCATATTGGCTGACAACAACAGTTCAGAACAAGACACCACGAGGTTTGGTGTGGGGTTCGTGTCGCCGTGTCGCATTTTCCCAGAAAACGCAAGGGAAAAGCTTGGATATCGAGAGCTCTAATGGTTATCTTATCTTGCGCTATGTGATTCATTAAGATCGAATGTAATCTGTGACCAGTCTTATGAGCGTTGCACCCCATATCACATCCCCCTTACGAGTTGTACACTCGAACGTGTCCCTCATGAAAAACAAACCCAACTTGGGCATGTAGAAGTTTTTTTTCCGGGTGTGTGTTGTTTAACATTTTCTTTGTGTTTAGGTGAGTACGTTTTTTTAGTGATGACCGGTTTTATGAGCGTTGCCACCCATACCACGTACCCCTCACGAGTTGTACACTCGAACGCGTCCCTCATGAAAAACAAATCCAACTTGGTTACGTAAGTTTTTTTTCCGGGTGTGTGTTGTTTAACATTTTCTTTGTGTTTAGGTGAGTACGTTTTTTTGTAGTGATCGAGTTTAAAAGAAAAAATACAAAAAATTGGTGTGTTTACTTTCGTAGGTATCGAACTTGGGACCTATTAAATAATGGGTAGTCAATAACCATGAAAGCTTACGCCCAACTTAATTACTAAATGGCATGGATACTTTTTTAATGTGTACGCTTGGTCAAAATTATCAATAAAAATATAAAGCCCTTTTTTAATGTTGATATAAATTTGGGAATTTTTTCTTTTAAGCATACTTTAGGATTTAACTTTGACACTCTTACTTTAGATTTTCGATAAAATCCCATTAGATTGGATGGAGCAGGAGGGCAAAACTTATCAGCTCAGTGACACTCAGCTTTTTCTCTCTACTAAATTCAACTCACTCACACTCATCATTCAAACGCGCCGATAATAACAAAAATAAGATTATGGCGCGTTTTATTTTCAAAACGCATCTTCATAAAAGTTGTATTGTCACATCAAAATGATATGAGTTTCTATTTAAATAGATGATAAAACGCGCCCCAAACTAAAAATATTAACATAATAACAAAACGTGATGCGTTTTATATTTAATTCCATATCAGAAACGCGCCATAAGTAAAAGTATTCACATACAAATAAAAACGTGATGCGTTTCTATTTAATCCAAATCAAAAACGCGCCAAAACTTAAAACGTGTACATAAAAACAAAAAAGTGATGCGTTTATATTTACTCCAAATCAAAAACGCGCCATAACTAAATCAACAACTCATAGGTCCACCATAAAGACATGAAAATATGATGAGTGTAAATCAACACATCTTTTAGGGGACGTTTGTTTTAGGGTGTTGGATTGGGTTCACAACTTCACATAGTTCAAGAAGATAGAAAATGTTTGGTTGGTTTTCCTTGTTTAAAAATTGTTTTTGAAATCCTTATATAAGGGGTTACACAAAAGAAGGCTATATAGCCAGATGTAGCACAGTAACATATTTTTTTTGTCCACTTGCAATTTTTTTTGTCTTATTCTCCTATTCTGATTTTAAATGAGTAATATATATATATATATATATATATATATATATATATATACATATACTAGTTGCAAAACCCGGTCGATGAGCGGGTATGACTTGTGATTATTGTTTTTATTTTTTTTAGGTTAAATATATTTTTTTAATTTCTTTGTTATAGAAACATTTTTGTAACCATTTTGTTTATGTAATTGTTCTTTTGTAATAAGGTTTTCAACTATGGAGGTGGTTCTTTTGTTTGTTTGTCTAGCTTAACCGTGATTGATTATATGTATAGCCAAAGATATTGAATCATTTTAAAATGTCGTCTACGTTCTAAAAGGTTGTTAGTATCCAAGTGAAAAATTAATTAACGGTTAATAAATTATATAAACATCGTAACATATTAATTGAGTGCATTAAGAGCCAAAAAAATGATTTTTTTATCCGATTAGAGAAAATAAAAGTTGATTAATTATCCGCAAGAAGAAAGAAATAAATGTCCATTCGCGAAGATATCATTTTTGTTGGTTCGTCGTAACTCAAACCAGCGGGCATAGAAGCTAAAGCTCTTGCAAGTTCACTTGGAAATTAAAAAAAAACAAAGTTCTCATATAAAACACTTAAACTACTAGATTATAAAGCCTTGAGACGTGCCCATGTCAATGAAATTTCGGATGTTATAAGGGAACGTGGAATGAACAATCTACTAGCTGATAGAATGAAGGTATATGTTCTTCACTCTTTAGTAGTCTAACTACTAAAAACCTGGAAATACTTTGTAGTTTATTTTTTTTATTTTACAATTGCTTTTACTTATTATAACTATGAAAGGTTAGAGATGATGTTTGTTGTTGTAATTGGACGGCTATGAACAAAGAATATATTTCATAATAATGAAATCAAAAACAATGATTGTTATATTTGTAGCTTGCATATGGGTACGTTAGAATGTCATATAATGAGTGTTTAACTCGAAGATTGTTATATGTGCATGTGCTTTATTGAAAACCTTGCTTTTTTAGAATAATTAGTAATAATCTTACTCTTGAATGGATGTACATTTAAATTAAACTTTATATATGATTTTTTATTTTATTTTAGCAACCTATGTAACTGATGCAAATCAAGTGCGTAAGATCTTATTAAAGGGGTGATTGAGATGATTTGTTGTGGATACCATAGTCGTAACTTTTTTTTTCATCTTTTTGGTAATACGCGATCTTCATATGTGGATATCTAGAAGATAGAAATTGTTTGGTTGGTTTTCCTTGTTTAAAAATTGTTTTTGAAATCCTTATATAAGGGGTTACACAAAAGAAGGCTATATAGCCAGATGTAGCACAATAACATATTTTTTTTGTCTTATTCTCCTATTCTGATTTAAAATTAGTAATATATATATATATATATATATATATATATATATATATATATATATATATATATATATATATATATATACACACACACTAGTTGTAAAACCCGGTCGATGAGCGGGTATGACTTGTGATTATTGTTTTTATTTTTTTAGGTTAAATATATTTTTTTAATTTCTTTGTTATAGAAACATTTTTGTAACCATTTTGTTTATGTAATTGTTCTTTTGTAATAAGGTTTTCAACTATGGAGGTGGTTCTTTTGTTTGTTTGTCTAGCTTAACCGAATTGATTAAATGGTAATAAAAGCCAAAGATATTGAATCATTTTAAAATGTCATCTACGTTCTAAAAGGTTGTTAGTATCCAAGTGAAAAATTAATTAACGGTTAATCAATTATATAAGCATCGTAACATATTAATTGAGTGCATTAAGAGCAAAAAAAAATGATTTTTTTATCCGATTAGAGAAAATAAAAGTTGATTAATTATCCGCAAGAAGAAAGAAATAAATGTCCATTCGCGAAGATATCATTTTTGTTGGTTCGTCGTAACTCAAACCAACGGGCATAGAAGCTAAAGCTCTTGCAAGTTCACTTGGAAATTAAAAAAAAACAAAGTTCTCATATAAAACACTTAAACTACTTTTAATAAATTATTCTATTTTGATAATAGTAGAATGTTTTGAGTAGAATAAATACTGTAGATTTGATGATCGTACATGGTAGATATCCACATATGAAGATCGCGTATTACCAAAAAGATGAAAAAAAAGTTACGACTATGGTATCCACAACAAATCATCTCAATCACCCCTTTAATAAGATCTTACGCACTTGATTTGCATCAGTTACATAGGTTGCTAAAATAAAAAAAATCATATATAAAGTTTAATTTAAATGTACATCCATTCAAGAGTAAGATTATTACTAATTATTCTAAAAAAGCAAGGTTTTCAATAAAGCACATGCACATATAACAATCTTCGAGTTAAACACTCATTATATGACATTCTAACCTACCCATATGCAAGCTACAAATATAACAATCATTGTTTTTGATTTCATTATTATGAAATATATTCTTTGTTCATAGCCGTCCAATTACAACAACAAACATCATCTCTAACCTTTCATAGTTATAATAAGTAAAAGCAATTGTAAAATAAAAAAAATAAACTACAAAGTATTTCCAGGTTTTTAGTAGTTAGACTACTAAAGAGTGAAGAACATTTACCTTCATTCTATCAGCTAGTAGATTGTTCATTCCACGTTCCCTTATAACATCCAAAATTTCATTGACATGGGCACGTCTCAAGGCTTTATAATCTAGTGAATCTGCATCTCTCTAGGCTTCATAATCAAGTGAATCTACTCCGTCTTCTCCAACAACAGCATTATTAGAGTTGCTAACTCCATAAGCGGCCACATTAGACAATGCACGAGCAACCTAGAAAATAAATTGATGTAACTTGTCATATTTGTATACCTAACATAAAAACGATATAAGCATGTCATCACAAACGATATAAGAGACTACTGCATATTATTAATCAAGTAATCCAGAAAAATAAAAGTAAAGATTACCAACACCTACATCAGCATAGCTTCAAGCGAAGACTCATAATCTGATCCATCCACCTCCGGATGTGCATCTTTGGTGTTCTCTGTAAGTTATTTTCCTTAACCAAACCACATGCTATTTAGTTTATTATTTCTAATCTTTTCAGGCGATAAAATTTCCCAACAGTCCCTTGTGATCTTCAAATAGATTATTGAAAAACATATTAGAGAATGCCTGAAAGAACGAACACATTACCTGTCAAATCGATTTCCAAACTGTGACAACAAATGTGGATGCAATAATAAGTACAATTAAAGGCTATTTTTTGAACTCATATATACCCTAAAATGCACATTATATACCACACACAGATATGTTACCTCCTCTTCTTGAACTGAAATAAATTCATGAATGGCTAGCATTCAATGCTCAGAAACTGAAGAAGCAACTTACTGAAGTGAGGGGGTTGCGTCTTGTAACTTCTCTTGGTTGCAGCTGCCCGCTGGAATTTCCCACTCAGCTTACAGGTCAAATAATCAGTTTTAGATGATCAATTTCATATAAGTTGCAAAATGTTAGTCAAATATTCATGAAATTATATTGTTATTAATCATTATGGATGTGAATACAATAGCTTTCGTAACATAGCATAATTGTCTAAATAAAAAACTAAAAGTATGTTGAATTAATGGATGATCCTTACCTTGTTTCACGTAGGTTATTTCAGCTACGATATTATTGAATGGTGCAAGGAACATATAGAAGTGTGGACACAAATAGTTGTAGTGGTTCCATCATGGACAACCTTAAGTTAAGCACTTTATCCAAACTTCTAAGGTTCTTCTTTATTCCCTTTTTTGCTCTTGAATATGTCAACCAATTAACGGGAAAACCTCTGAACCAATACGTAAAATAAAAACATAGTCTTGTTGAAGCTACTCAAAAGCCCAAGCATTCTCCTTCCTAACCTCCTCTTCCTCCTCTGGAGTGAAATCGTTCTTGATGTTGAACGTCTTACGGATCTCCTAAGGTGTCTTTCCTTTGATCATATCAGCAACAGTTTGACATGTTAGATCCCAACAGGCTCTTGATGTTGAGATAGTTTGCGGCCTAAAAACAAATTTAAGAAAAGTTAATTAGCAATATATTCATAAAACTATGCCACTGGTTCGGTATATATAATGAGATAAAAAGTGTTCGTAAACTATATACCATTACATAACTAAACGCATGTGTAACAAACATAAGCATAACAAAACACAAACTGATCAAAACTAAAGACGACTAATATAAAAGATCACATACGTACCAGAATAAGATCAAACAAAGTGCACTTCGACTTTTACAAAGTCAGAATCAAAAGATTTCATCTCTTCCTCGGAAACCTTATCTTCAGAATTGGGTGCCTCACGATACTTTCTAATTATTTAATTCCAAATAACAATCGTGAGTGTGTATCAAGAATAACATACCCAATGGTAAAGCTGCAAGTTATCTAACCCAATGGTAAAACTGCAAGTTATCTTTTATTTAAACCAATGATACAATATTAATTACATCACGATATAATAATTCTGGTAAACATAGAAGACTTGAGAACCTAATTGGCGATGTTCTTGCTACTGAAACTTGAATAACTGTATCTGGTTTATGCTCAAGGTTTATACTGTATACGAATGACTGAAGCAGATGAAAAGTCAGGGTTAATATGAAAGTTAAGTTCTACAAAATGACCACCTCCTTCGACTCTAGCTAATCTTCCTGGATTCACACACATGCATTTCACTTCTTCTCCTTCCTTTGTTCCTTCCAGACTCAAAACCTATACATTCATTTTTTAAATAATTTACTTAAAAGTGAAATGTAAAAAAATCTCTTAATATATAGATAACAATAGGTTGAGATGTTTAAATATCTATTTTGTAAGGTAAGTAGTTTAAAAGGGTTGTTAACAAATAGCCACAAAAACTATTGTTAGCGAGAACCTTACAAAATTAGCTACAAAAGGGAACTGGTCAATCAGTTAAAAGTCTCCCAACATCTAATTTATCATTTTCAAAGATTTGGATTATATTCTTTTAATAACCATAATTAACAAAAAAAAAGTGGAAAACTGGGCAACTCAACCCACACTGTCAACCCATACAAGAAATGACCCATTTCAACCCAAACCCGCAAATTACCTTAACAAACTGTGTCAGATCTGAAGGAACGATGAGGATATCTGGAACGGTTAACATTTAAAGAGCTTCGGGAGCAAGAGACAAATCCAGTGGAGTGTCTTCTTCAGGTGGGTATAGAGGATAGAAGTGTTGGGATATGTCCATATCATAAATAAATATACGGCTAGAAATATGTGAGCCTATGGGGGCACACACGTATACACAGAGGATACGTTTATTAATGTAATTAATATATTTATTGTATATTAATTATATTAATATGTTTCACGAAATAATTAAACGGTCTTTAATTAGAACGTTAGACGTTATAACTAATTAATAGATATTAACAAGTGAGGGACTTGTTGGTACGAAAACCAAACCCGTGGGGTGTTGGTTGTGACCGGTCGAACCAAGGAAAGAACAAAGGAGGAGAGTGTTGATTTATGAAACTTAAGGAGGTGTTCTAGTCTAACTTGGAAAACAAGTTTGGAGACTATATAAACACCTTTAGGGCTTTATAAATAATGCACCACAAAATATATGATATACGATTACTATTCCCTAATAAAATCAGTCGATAATTGCATACCAGATGAATCCGATTCGCATGCAATTATTGTTCCTTGTTATTGATAATAAAAGAGACCATGGTTATTAATACGTTTATGGTTTTCTCATGCATTATCAATTGATGCATTATTATTACCCCATTGTCTGTTCGATGATCCATTATTTAATCCTTAGGGTAATTTTGGTCGTGTGACGATTAGAATCAAAATAAGAACTTTTGTCGTTGTTTAGCGTTGAAGAAAGGGTCTTGAATTTAGCTTATCTCAGTGACGAGTAATAAGTGGTATGGCACACCATAGAGGTTATCTACTTTGGTAACTTGTTTAGTTTGCGTGGTATTCTATTTATACACACTTCTTGATCCCTTTGTTAATTACATATTCTATACGTGTTTATATTTTCCGCTGCGTACTCGTGATATATTTAATGGTTAAATAGATGTAAAAACCCAACAAGAAGCTGTTCTCGCAAGTTTAGGGATAGTAAGTAAAAATTTAAATATAAAAATATAATCTTTTGTCATGTCAACTGTCAAAGAAACATGTACGCGTTATGAATGAAAGCTCATATATCGTAATTAAACCAGAAGATGAAAACAAAATAAACAACTCAGTCAAAATGGTCATAATTTATCTATAGAGATGCCTGTTGCAAGAAAAGCTGCAAAAAGCATCATGACACGTTGGAAAAGATTTAACGCAGAAGGCAAAAAGCATGCATCACAGTTCATATATTCCAAGTGAAATAAAAGAGTACATAAACCAATCAATAGACATCGGTCCAGTTGTCAAATTAGATTAAAGATATATCTCCAAAGAAAAGATTGATGCGTTTTTTAGGATTTAAATACTTTTAAAATATTAGTGGCTTTATTTACCTTCCCAGATGCACATCGATACCCACCACCAAACCTAACAGCCTGAGTCAAAACCTTGCCAATTGACTGTTTTCCCCTAGAGATTAGACCTTTCTTTCCAGTTTTTTCTTTTACGTTTGGTGATGGTGTTTTGTTTCTGTTTCCAGCTGTCGATTGATTATCTTTCCATTCTGCATACTCAGACTCCTTTTCTGATCTTCCCGGTGATAAAAAGGAATAGAGAAATGCAGTGAAAGAGGAAGTATCGGGACCATCAACTAAGACTGGTACATCTTCTGGATTACATTGTTGTGTATTTCTTCTTGGTTCAACACTCACCTCTCCCAAAAAGACCCAAAAAATAATCCATGTAAGACATTTTAAGATACAAAATAACATTGAAAGAGACTTATGTATGTGTGTGTTTACATATACTTCACTCTGGTAAAGTCGATTTAAGCACGGTTAATTAGTAAACAGGCAATAACAGTATATCCATGAATAATTATAGGTAACAATATTGACTAAAATATGGTATGGCATGATTGATTTGATCTTCCATTAGGGAGAGACGGGTTTTGTTTCTAGTCGTCATTTCTAATATTTTTTATAAACATTGCTGCAGTCCTACTACAATCAGTCTAAAACTAAGCACATCATAACACAGGAACCAAAAAAAATCATTGACCATCAATTGGTATAGATGGCTTAATGATCTTTTGGCCCCGGTTATAACACCCAAACAAGCCCAATTAGTAATACAAGG
Organism: Tanacetum coccineum; assembly: GCA_026074375.1. Classification (NCBI taxonomy): domain Eukaryota; kingdom Viridiplantae; phylum Streptophyta; class Magnoliopsida; order Asterales; family Asteraceae; genus Tanacetum; species Tanacetum coccineum. The sequence goes on along the minus strand of BQNB010120824.1, from coordinate 803 downwards.
ATTTCATTCATGCTGCTAACGTCTTCATGTCTAGGGGAGTTCATTACTCTTGAGAGATCATTACTCTTGAGAGAACTTCCTCGATGCCTAGTCATTTGAAAGAGAAAAAGTCAGGTAAAAAATAAGCACACATAAAAAAAATCAAATGTTTCCACAAAACTTTTAATAACATACGTCTATTAAGGTGTCTCCATAATTGCAACAACCATATTTGCAAAGCGCTGAACTCAAGAACTAAGAGCCATTAGTATGTTTTTGAAAAATTTGCTGTTTTAAAAAGAGAGAAATTACACAAACAACTAATAAACAAAATTAACATATTCAAATAAATGGGCTGTAAGCTCATCACTGACATGCTTTGAACTTAATAGACATGCTGACACAAATTAATAACTAACAACACAAGCAAACTAATTAAGAAACAGGTTTTTAGTAAAAACTAATAACGTATACTATAATGTTATTTGAAGTATGAGATCAAAACTGGTTGCCGGATAATAATAAGTATAAAACTAAAATTATTCATATAGCGACTCAAAGTTGAAGATCCTTATATGACATCCATTAATCTTCAAAGTGAACAATATCTACAACCCAGACTTTCATAAACTACACATAACAACACTAATTAACATTAAAAAAACCCACAATCAGGTACCTTAATAATGCTACTGAGATTCAAAGCATAGAATCCTTGTTATAGTAATATGTAAATAATTCATACCATGGGTGTGATCATTGATTTTAGAAGCTAAAAAAAGAATTTGGTGGAAGAATGGGTAAGATGAAGGAGCATACAATTT